>JARJLU010018936.1:0-158185 GCA_030272975.1 Sparidentex hasta
GTATGTATATATATATGCATGTATCTAGAATATATGGGCAACGTTATGATTCAGGGAGGTTTCTTTTTATAATTGAAAGATTTGATTTTAATATGATTCGATGTAGTTTTGGTACGATACAGTACAATACAATTATTTGTTTCATGGAGACCTTCAATTGCTATTATAAATTAGGGGAAGACAATTTCGTAAAAGTGGCATTGCTTACCTTCAAATAGATATTGCATTAGGGCAGGGACAACTGGGGAATCCTACGTAGTTTTCTCACTGTTATGTCTGTTAATCTGCATACTCCTCAGTGTATAAAAACACACCTGTTTCTTATTCAGGATCTGAGGAACAACTATCAGGTTTCTGATCTCCATGAGCAAGGCCTCTGGATTTGGAACTGGATGTCTGACTATCTACCGCCTGCTTCCTGTCGCACCTTTGATTACCAATCAGAACAATGTTTACTACTGATAACCAACTCAAAAGTTGGATTAAATTAACAGTGTGCACTGTGCATGAACTGTCAGCAGACAGTCAACAATGTGCAGTATGGTACAATTCAGTACATAATGTCAATAGACGATGACAGTTAACAGTGTGTGGTACTACCAGCAGCCACAGAATACAGCTAATGACAGCAGCACGTTCAAAAGCAGACAGGTCATAAGTCGTTGGCAATAAAACGTGCTATAGATGCCGTGATGACCTTAGACCCTGCAGAGTTGTGGCTGAATTGTTGCTGAAAAATATGTTTAATCCCTGTGTCTTTGTCTTGTTGTGTCCTTGCGAGTGTTAGCTTTACTAGCATCCTTGTTGTTTGTATAGGTTTCACCATGTCGTCTCACCAGGTGAACAGTATTTTGTTGTGCTGCTATTTTACCTCAATACAGTTCTGCAGAGCTTACAACCAACTTGCTTTTTAACCAACTTTATGTCCTCCTCTCAAAATCCAAATCTCTTCCAAACTTTTGATTTTAGATTTGACGGTAAATCTTGTCGCCACTGTTGAACACGTTGCTTTGGTCTCACCTGGTTAATGCCCCATTAACCCTTTTTGTGGCATATCAAGCACTGACCTTTGAACTTTTAAGACAGTTGGAAGACACTGTGAGGAAGTAGCAGCATAGCAGCTTCACTCAACCGATTCTTAACTTTAAAATCGGGCCATCGACCAGCTCAAGAATATTTAGATTGAATCCAGAAGTCCATATATTTTGAATTGTTACTCCCCTAGACATTACATCAGTAAACACAGCTTGTCAGCTTGTAAACACAGCTTGGCGTGTGTGTTACCTGTGAGGTGGACATGCGAGATGTATCCTGGCGCCCCGTCAGGTCTGAGGAGGAGATGTTGACAGGTGCCCCACGATGAAGACGCATGCTCACCTTCCTCTCCTTCTCTAAACCTGAAAGATGGAAAGGTACACAAAGTCAAATGATGAAGTTAATGGATGGTAAAGTTGAGACAATCATAAGACAAAATCAATAGCAGCAACTTCCACAAACTTATGACTTTCCAATTGGTTGATTTCAGCTTCTCTATTCATTTTAGAAGTGTGTGTGTGAGTGTGTGCGGACCTGTGTGTGCGGCGGGGTTGAGTGGTGAGGGGGCCGCCACGTCCTGAGCTGCCCTGGCTCTTCCTGAGGCTGAGGCCATGCCCCTGGCCCCTGGGTTCCTGCTGTGTCTCAGCCTCTCCTCCCGCTCCCGACGCTCCCTCTCTGCATCCTCCACGGCTCTGTTGGCACCCTGACAAGCAGACACACACACACAATTTTTATTTTTTTCTCTGGCAAATCCACACAGAGAGGGTTGATTTAGAGTGTAGATATTTGGGTTGATTTTTAAAATACTGTGTGCATGAAAATTGACTCATGTTTTTGGAGAGGTGAAGGCCCACAGAAAACAGCCATATTTTTGGCTTTTTGGGACGCATAGCATTTGATATAAAACTTTTTTTTTAAATGAAACATTTTATAACATTTGTGTTTGTAATAGGGCAGTCAACCGTGTACAAAAAGTGTAGTGTGCTTCTATGTACAGATCTTGTGAAATGTATAGCTCTGTATCTATGTATAGATATTAGATCCTGTAAGCAAGTAAGGAGCACTGTATTTGTTGACCGCACCTCATGCTCAGAAAAAGCTAGTAAGTAGACCCTTGAGTTGAGATTATGTTGTCACACAAGAATCCTGTTGTTTTGGTTGTAAAGTATGAGTCCTCCAGCTCTTGGTAATTTTGACTGGAGTCAAGTTCAACCTCAAAAGAATGCGGGTTTGTAGATGACAGCCTGCACTGATAAAGGTTTCTGAATAAGGAAGGGAAAATGTAAGATTTTATCTTGGATAGCAATAATCTTGTTGCCTCACGAGAGAGACAGAAAAGACTGTCCAGCTCAATAACACACAGTTGTATAATGCTGTCTTGATTTTTTTTTTTGTTCACTGAAAAAGATGACTATCATGTATGCGAGGCAATAAAAACAGGCCCTTTGTTTCTGTCTAGTGTAAATGTAAGATACGGTGATTCCAGTCTGTGTTTGTGCCAAAGGTTTTAAGTGTACTTGATGATAATTAGGATAATATCATGAATCGCAGTTATTTTGGCCAGGATAATCTCAACATTGAATTTTCATATCGTCCCTTGCCTACTTCAGAATGTACCCTATCAACAGTATTGACTATGGGAGCAGGGACTGACTTTGGAGATGACAAAGAATGAAGTAAATCCCCTAAATGTGACAATAAAACTTACAAATTTGAGCATGTTCCAGTCGAAGACATAGTCGTAAGAGAAACCCTGTCTGTGGAAGAGGTTCCTGAAGAGCTGGCGGAGGTACGAGTAGTCGGGCTTGTCATCGAATCGCAGAGAGCGGCAGAAATTCAGGTAGGTGGCAAACTCCGCTGTGGAGAACCAAGAAGACGGGAAAGTTCACTCACACAGGGCCTATACTGCAGCTTTATGGAAAATTGTTCAACAAACATGATACAATCACACAGACTTCCTTGTTGATATGAAAAGTAGTTTATGTAAAACATCATGATCGAAGTTGCACCCTACACAGAACCAATAAAAGATGGGAGGGAGCGGTGAAACATACATGGGTAGCCTTTGCAGAGCACTTCAATGGGAGTGGACATTTTCTTCTCACTGATGCGTTCATACTTCTGCCTCTTGGTGGCGGCTTTGAGGCCTTGCCAGGGAAGAGAGCCCAGGTTGAAATACATGAGGACGTACCCCAGTGACTCCAAGTCGTCCCGCCTGGACTGTTCTGTAGACACACAGAGGACAATGTCAGATCAGCAGCCGGGGGGGGGGGGGGGTCAATCCATTCATAACATCAGGCAGGATTCTGTGGTCTTACCAATGCCCAGATGTGTGTTTATGGAGGCGTAGCGGGCTGTGCCAGTCAGGTTCTTGTTCTCGCGGTAGGGGATGTGCTGATGTGTGCGGGCGTCACGGTATTTCTTGGCCAGGCCGAAGTCGATGATGTAGACCAGGTTGCCCTTCTTGCCCAGTCCCATCAGGAAATTGTCTGGCTTCACATCTCTGTGGATGAAGTTCTTGGAGTGGATGTATTCAATGCGGCTGATCTAAGGGGCGGAGGAAAGTATGAGAGGGTAAATCAATCTGGATTCAAATAACACTTTAGATAGCATTGGGATCAATCCAGCACTATGTGTTGGTGTGTCCAGTCTACAGCCGCCCCTTCCCCTTCATTTCTCTTCCTCTCTGGCTCTCACCATCTGGTCAGCCAGCAGCAGGACTGTCTTCAGGCTGAACTTCCGAGAGCAGAAGTTGAACAGATCCTCCAGACTGGGCCCCAACAACTCCATCACCATCACATTGTAGTCGCCCTCGGCCCCACACCACTTTATCGTTGGAATACCCACTGGGGAAAACAGAGGGAATCAAAAAAGAGGGGAAAGGTTACATTAGTTTTTTTTATTCATGTTAATTATTAACTTTGAGCAATATCTAAGTGACTCTTTAGTGCTCACCACTGAAAACCCATAATGTTAAAAAAAAGACTTTAATGAAATCACATCAAATCAGGTGACAGGTGATGTGTCACAGCTGCATCACATCAACTATCGTGAAGAATTTGCAAACGTGACCTCAAACCATTAGTCAATTATCTGCATAGACAATCTCAAGAAAATCAAGAATGAGGCAACAATATTTATGACTGACTAAGTGATGGACATTTGTCAAACAAAATGCAAAAACATTTGCACACAACTGGCTGCAGTTGTTCCAATCTCAGAAAATATTTTCCCTTCGTTTTATTGTAAATATCTCTGAACTTTTTTTTGTAACTGTTGGTCAGAATCATAGTTATTATTTTCATTTCTTTTTAAAAAAAACAACTATTCTAAAACCTGTCTGACACAGGTCAATGTACTGCTGGGTTAGAAATGGCTACAATCTGAAAGGCCTGATCATGTACATGGTGTCCATGCCCTGACACACAGAGCAGAGTTAAGGCAGAAGCCAGCTGGTTTAGTAGTAGGTAATTGGCTGACGTTGCCGAGGCGAAGAGGCCATCTGGCATTTCCTTCTACAGGCAGACAGCAACAAAATGCTGCTGCTCAGCACCTAGCACCATGCAACACACACACACACCATTAGCTATTTATATACATACAAAACGCAAATACATCCTACAGTGTGGGTCAGTCACCATGCCCCAATAAATCCTTAGTGCTGGAACAAAAATACTATTGCATGAGTGCACAGTTCTTACAGAGAGAAACTGTGTCCTCCTGTACTATATGCGCTAAGTTCAGTTGACTTTTGGCTAGACTGAAGAGAGTTACTGAGGTATTCATTAGCCAGTGAAGGAAAACTACTCTGAAAACTAAGCTGACACATGCCACAGTGGTTTCAGTGGCTACCTCGGCAGTGCAGTTGTTGGTCTTTTTCAACATGTGGTACAGACTACTGAGCTGGCAGAACATTTAAAAATACCTGACAGTAAACTCCTTGCTCACGCCAACTCTGTGTGACTCAGGTTCGTTCCCTCTTCTCCCAAGCTTAAAACTCGTGGGCATGTTTAGAGCCGAGCACAAAATGGATGGAGTCAACTCATATTGGGAAGTTCTTATGTCACAGTGCCAGTCCCACTACACTGGTGTCATTCAAATCCAAATAAATGTGTTTCGGTGTGGTGTTTTTTGGAATGCTTTGAACAACGTCAAGTTTGTTGGTAGATTGACCACATGTAAAAATATGCCAGAACATTTTGTACAGACATTCATGTTCACCATAAAGCAAATCCTACTGATCTCAGATTATGGGAACATGCAGACCAAATAACATGGTGCAGCAAAATGCTGCATATTTGTGCGGCATTGTTTGAGTATCACTCCATGGTCCGTGTGTGTGATGTGTTGGGAACCCCTGCTGATTAGACTGCCGAAAGGAGAAGCTGCTATGTTTTTATGCTTCCAGCATGCCTGTCCTAAAGTGATCTTTTGTCCTCATCAATGGATTAAAAACAACAGATAACAACCAGGATGAGACGCAGATCATTATTGTGTGTTTTAAACTCAGGCACAAAAACAATCCGGGTGATCACAAGTGAAACATTGCGCACAAAGACGTGCCTGTTGTGCTTACTCTGTAGCATTTAGCTATTCTTCGATATCCATGGATTTTAATGAGAGTCTAAAGTGGTGTACAATAACAAACTGAGTGCACACACGACACATGACATTACACTACGCTGGTTTCAGTCATTTGTGCTGCAAGAAAACAAGAGTAGAGTGGCAGGGTGTGTGTGTGTGCATGGTGTGTTAAGGGTTATACAGTACCTCCACCCTGCATCATCTTGTAGATTTTGCTCTCTATGTGGAGCTGTGGGTGTTTGGTCTTCACACATTCCAACTTGATAGCTACCTCCTCTCCAACTGAGATATCAGTACCTAGACAGACAAAAAGA
This sequence comes from Sparidentex hasta, assembly GCA_030272975.1. NCBI lineage: Eukaryota > Metazoa > Chordata > Actinopteri > Spariformes > Sparidae > Sparidentex > Sparidentex hasta. Next base: position 5,934 of record JARJLU010018936.1, read on the forward strand.
GACACATGGAGAGGTTAGCTGCATGGAAATACATCACATTATTTTGGTCAAAGAATGTAGCATTGTAGGTTGATCTACCAGATGTTTAACAGAGTATATTCAATAAGGCCTTGAACTATGAACAGTGTTGGGTCTGGAGCATAGTGTTCAGAGTCAAGTCAAAGGAAAATAAAGTCAGAGTCCAAAAACGTCTTTATACTACATTCCAGTCCATTAGATTTCCTTTTTAATACATTTGCAAACATTTCTAAAAATCTGTTTCTGCTTAGGCATTATGGTGTATTGATTGTAGATTGATGGGGGAACAAAATAATTTAAATGATTTTAGTATTCGGCTGAAACATAAACTGTGAAAAATATGATGGGTCCTGAATACTTCCTCAATGCACTGTAAGTAGTGAGTACTTTAGCTGCTGGTGACAGAATAAAATATAAATCACTCATGGGGTTGGTGATTAAAACGGAGAAGGCCTGCTGGACAGATCAGTGCTCGTCAACACAGCAAAGCCAGCCAAAATGGAAGCGATGCCAACAATAAGCACTGCATGTACCCTGCTCGTCTTTCATGTATCTACTTGTAGGTCTAGTGTACGTTTCTCACAGGGATCATTACGTTTAAATGTAATTCTTTCGAGAAGATTTGAGGTACTTTCTATCTGTGACTGCTCTGTGTGATCTCACAAACCAGTGCTTCAGCTGCCCTCTTCCTAAATATGGTTAAGGGTTCCAGTTTCCAAGTAAACACAGCAACTCGACACCAGGTTACGTAATCTCATTTCACTCTCACACACACTGCACAGTCGCATACAGGCGGCATTTAATCGAATTGGCTAAAAGCAGCACCAGTGGAGTATCATTGATTTCCCTGTATGATGTCATCTGGGTGGGCTGAGCAGCACTTAACAGGGTGAGGCACACAACTGGGCCATGACTCAGTTTATAGCTGATTAATTGAACATCTTTCACAAAAGAACTGTTTAAATAATGCTAAAGACGTGGCTGTGTAGCATTAAAAGCAGGATGCTGCTGCCACGTTTTGTGGCGATGTAGGAAAACAATGGCTCCAGCTGGCGCGAGGCAGGTCAGCTGCCTAACAGCTAAGCAACTAAATTAAATGCCATTGATTTGCCTTTGGCTCACCATCCAATTGCATATCCAAATCAGTCTGGTTGAAAAGTTACTGTTTAACTTTAGCATTTGTGTTGATGACAATTTCACATGGAACATTTCGTTGAAGTTATTTATCAAGGAACTTTGTTGGCTATTTCACTGGTAGTATTCCTCTTTATTTGATTTCACAATCTTCCCTATAATTACTCTGAGTGATTCATAATTATATTCAAAGGATGTTGTTAGGTCATAGAATTAACACAGTTAACGAGTGTGTGGTGAGGGGCTATGCTCACTTTGAAACACACAAGACTCAAACTAACAGCTGTTTTTGCTGACTTGTACATTTTTTTGTGCTCTAGGAGATTTAATGAATCAGTCCAATTAATCTGTAACAGTGAAAACAACAACAAAGGCTTTTCCCAGTCTTAACACTTTTCAGTATGTTGCCTGCTTTGTTGCATCATTGGAATGTGATTTGCCCAGACAGATTTTTGTGGGGAATGCAGTCCCCCACCCCCCATTGATCTTCTTAGAAGAAGAGGGGTTGCGAATGTGCATGTGTGTGTCATGTGTGATAAAGTGTGGACATGTGGTGAAAGTGTGTTTTTATCCTGGGCTGTGCTGCAGCTGAAACGTGTTCAGACACGTTCCTCCAGACAGGTTATCAAACTGTAACAGAGGCAAAGCATTTAAACTGAGACTCTTCATGCATCTCAGGCAGATCATTAAGGCAAACACAGGAAACTGTTTCAGTAATTTCTACAAATAATATCAGACTGAAGACTCACTGAGCTGCTGTAGTTTTTATCTGATCCATGATTACTTCAACCACTGCATGTTCCGAGTGCAGCTGGGAGTTGCATGTCTTGCTCACAGTTCTTAAATACTTGTGGCTGTTTTAGCTTATGGTAGGTTGGTAGCTGATGCTAGCTAAATGATTATTGATCTAACTCAACTGCAGAAAGTGCAGAAGTTGTTATTCATCTTGTATTTTTGGCAGTTACCAAACAGATTCAGTTGCATTACCTCTTCTGGGCCGGAGGGCCGACCTTGACTAACATGTAGCCAGGAAGACAAAGACTGAAATCTGATCTGTGATCTTGCCAACTTGTTAAGAGTTAATCAAAGTGTCTCATCATCTAAACCTTGAATCTGGGTACTAAACACTGACAAATGCAGATGGGGCTTAAGTGGCAAATGTTTTATATACTAAAATCTTTTATTCATGTCATTCTGAAGTGTTACTTAAATATTCACAGCACAAAAACAGGAAACACAGTAAGAAGGATGTTGTGATGAAAGGGAAGTAAGACCAGTCACAAAATGCTAACTGTCCCCCTTCTCAAATACTACGGCAGCATGCTGTGGGAGGTGAGAGCAACCGGACGACACGTTATACAGATTATGGTGTAATTTGCAGCACACTCGTACTCTGAGCCGTTGGCCTGTGGCTCAGGACACATCAAACCCAGCCTATTACCATAGGATGTCTTAGTGGAGCATTCCTGGGATGTTACTCTGAACTGTACACTCAGAGAGAAAAGAAAACAGTGTATTGAATGTTGCTGTACAACTGCAGAAAGAGGGAATACATTCTTTTTTAAAAAGATTTCCCAACACAAAAGTTTCAGAGTCATTGACGTCATAATCACTATAAACACCGAACATTTTTACACAATCATACCACAAAGCAGAAAGTCAGCAGCTGAGTGTGTCATCATTTGAGTCATCACCAGCACCAAGTCAAAGCATGTCTGAAGTTCTGTTAATGCTGTTGTAAGCTCTAAAACATCCTTACTGTTAGCTTTGCTTATGTAAGTGGAACTTCCCTAGTGGTATACACTGCCAGAACAGTTTCAGTTTACAATGATAGCTACGTTTCTGTTACAAAGTGCTCTGCTCTGCTAGTCGAACAGGTAATAGACAAATGAAGAAATGCTGTATTGCGTCTATAAACTGTTTTCCTTGGCATGGGCTCAGACCAAATATTGCACTGCATTAAAATCTGCCTGTGGCTGCAAACTACAGACAGTAAGGTGACATTGGACTTCACATCTCTGCAAAGTTCATTATTATTAGAGATGAAGTCACATTACAGATCTTTTAAGTATGGAGAGACTTTATTACCCAAAATGTATTTTATATCCGGACAAGGAGCCATATTTATTAACTAACTATCAATTTGGGAATTGATTGTCTTGGGGAGTCGAGGTAGGTTAAAACGACGTCGGCATGCAGAGAAATGTTGTCCTGTTGGCCTTTTAAGGTGACTCCTGTTATGCCGACATCCTGACTTATAACTGCAGCTAGAGGCTCCATAGCCAAGGCAACCAGCAGTGCGTTCAAGGGGCAAGCCTGCCTGGTGCCTCGTCCATACTAAAATTACTAGACCTGAGCCCATTAGCAATTACAACTGGCAGAGGTAAAGTATATAAGATCTGGATCCATTTTACAAAATCATCCCTCAAAGTAAATTTATGAAGTGTGTATCTGCAGGATCAGGACCGGGATAGGGGGCCGATACGGGCATTTATCTACTGATAGGGATCAGCGATTTTGAACATGGATCAAAGGCTTTTTTCCCTTCTTTTTTTTTTTTTTTTAAACGTCAGAGCACAGTTTGTGGCCAACTGAAAGGAAACGTGCCCGTAACCTTACTCTTGCAAACAAGTGGATAAAATGAAAAAATAAAAGTGTGGAAATAACTTAAATCAGAAAGCAAAAGCAGCCCAGTGGCGACATGTAACATCTGCAATATGACTATTTCACGAGGGAGTAACAAAAGAGCTGCATTCAATACTATACATTTGGTACAATACAATATCACAGAGAAGGTAATTAAATTAATTGCTCTGGATAACCAGCTCATCTTGGTGGTAGAGGATCAGGGTTTTCTTCATCATCTGGAGTTTTTGAATCCCCGGTATGCCCTACCATCCCGGCATTACATTACATTATCTCCACTTTTGAGTTACTACATGTAGGTATGCGCACTAGTTTTGTGGGTCTCATACAGCAGAGCTTGTAAAACAGGCAATCGATGAGATGCTGAACACATATCAAACTACATATCAAATGACTCGGATCGGGGTTAAAAAAAAAAAAACAACCTGATTGGGACAGCCCTAGTTATCAGGACTGATATTCAGCCTTTTTCCTAAAAATCTATATCTGTGTTTCTAGTAAATACAGTAATCACATAAATATAATGGAGTGGAAGTATAAAGTTGAAGAAAATGGATATACTCAAGTACCTCAAATTTGTACTTATGTGCTGTACTTGAGTAAATTGCTACCTACAATTCTAGAAACCTAGCCCTAACAAGGGGGCTGTGTGTTTTTTGAGTGGTGTGAATGTACACTGTGTAAACACAGCCTCAGTCCCTATCAAAACTCAGACTGAACACACTGAGCTAAAACACAGTGATGTTCCAAAGAAATTCAATGGTGAGAAAATCCAGTCCAGCGAGTTTGTACGCTGACAAACACAGCAACCAGATCGCTGTCGCTTGTTTCAACTTGAACCAAATATGCAGATCACCAGCCACATGACATAACAAGAACACAACACGACTCATCCACTCCACAAACAGCTTCATGCACACTTAAAGAATTAGTGATTACTTTGTCGTGACAAACCTCTCAAAGCTCACAGCTCTGAGCAGTTGACAGTCCAGCACATAGTCAACAAGGCTTCGAACCAAGAGCTGACCTCATCTCCTCGTCCTGCCAAAAACAAACAGCCTCACGCACAAATACAAACAGAAACCACCACCCAGACATCCCCGGCACACCAGGCTACTCACACGTTGTCAGCGTTATTGACACGTTCGCACACTGTGTGGAAGGATTAATGTGCAACATACTGTGAAATAAAAGGCATGTATAGTATCAGGTATTAGTTCAGTCCACTGTCAAACTTTTATTTTCATTCTTTGCCTTATCTTCTTTGGTATGCTCAATGTAAAAATAGTGCTGACTGTGAACACAAAATACACCTGAACAGGAGGGTAAGTCGGGTAAAGAACCACACACTGTTCTGGCTGATTAACAATGTTACATCACATTTGTCAGCAGCCATTCGGGGGGGAGGGAGAGAAGTGAACACGTAAGCTGCTGGCAGCTCTCGCAATCAGCCCAATCAACAGGTCATGGAAAACAGACTGCATCTGACTAATGCATCAAACACTGAGTTTATAGGAAGACTCATAGGGTTGGCTTGGTTGCAATCGTACTCAAAACAATGGTAGCTGAGCAGAGATCAGCCAAGCAAACCAATTACTTTTGTACTACTTATCAACTACACACTGACCAGCTCTTAAATATTTTTAGATTTATTGTATTTCTCAAAGTGTAAATGTTTTTCCTTACGGCCAAAAAAATATTGGTGAGTGTTAAACTGGAATCTCACAAACAACACCGACCAGGAAGACTGCCTTAAAGGCTGCACTTCAAACATCAGGAAGTAAAACCAGCTCAAACACTTCCTCTCATCTTTTATGGGAACTGAAGTTAGATCACAGCATAAAACTTGTGTATGCAATACAATGTCTGACAGAGTAAACTAAATGTGCTGAGCCCTGGCAACAACAGATAAGTTATGCTTAACATGTTTACTGACCATTTTCAAATTCATCCAGTGGAACTGTAGGGCACAGGATGAGAGGCACAACAATCGGACAAAATGACGACTATGAAATGAACACATCCCTCATTCACAACATTATCTACAAAGTGAACCGATCACGAGATGAGTTCTGTCACAACTGGTGCGGCTTTGTTGCTGTGGGACAATGATTTGTAATGTTAGATGCCATCATCAAATAGTGAAGCAATTTAAATGTAGTCAACATTTGAAAAGCCTGTTCTACATCACTTTGTTGTGTGATCAGTACATGTCAAGATTATAACACATTGTAATAGCATAGAATTAACTGAAACCAAAGAATGCCTGATAGTATACAAGATAAGGCTTTAGTGATTTCTTCCTCAGCAGGGTTGTGATGTTTTGACTACAGATATATAATAATAACAATATTAACAAAAATGCTTGTCCTTACCCCTTTAACCATTATATACACATTACTGATGATCTGTATGTGGTTAGCGTACTAATAATCATCCCTGCGATATAAGATTTGATTTTGTTGCCTAGTCGTTGAATTTATGAAGCTTTATAGGAGAAGTAGTTGTTGATAGTCACAGTGTGCGTCACATATTGCGTAATCGTTTTAAGACCATATGGCCGAGCCCTCATCTGCGCTATTTCATACTTATACTGTGAGTGAGTCTTTCCAGGCAGGTTTTTTTTCTTCATTGGGTTGATTAAATGCCTGTGTTGAAGTGATCAGTCGACAGCCAGTACAAACCCTTCATGAATTAACAATGTCTCCTCTCTATTGTTGTTCAGATGACGAAGTCTTAAGATTAGAAATGTGATCAGCTGTTCTCAACCACTGCTGTCAAGAGATGTGGACCTCCAACATGGCCACCAGAGGATGTATTACAATCTAGGTGACAGAAGTCAATGTCAGGAAGATGTGCCTGGTGTTCAATACGTTTTGCATACTTACAATGTCCTTTATCCATATTTTCCCATGTTTGTACCATTAGATGCTCAGAGGTCAGTAATGATGCACTTCCTACTATCTCTATGAACTTCTCACTTCCAACCACAAATGAAAACAGCAAATCCACTCTGCTTGGTTAGTGTATCATCTTCAACCTTCACTTTCCATGAGAGCCAATATATTCAATTGATTGTTACAAAAACTACCCGATCAATAGGCCAAGGCCCTTGGTGCTTTACAAATGAAAGCAATATATGAATGCAATACTCCAGACATTCAAGTCGCAGGATTTATGAGCCATTTTCATGCCAAAGACACTTCAGCTGATACCCAATAGGCCAGGAAGCCTTGTTTGACCAAATCTCAAGAACCCAAACTAACACAACAGCTGTAAGTGTTACAATGCGGTGGCTTTCAGAAGAAATTCAAGTTTATGTAAAATGTGTATAAAGGACAAACAGTCCTATTCAAGAAGCAATGATGAAGCTGGTCCTCTGGTTAATCTCTTAATAGGAACAGAGGAGGAAACTGACCGGGCCTGCTGTATTTAGAGGAGGCTATTCAGCACCAGACAGCAGGGTTACATGTCATTCAGGGACTTGACATATAAGTCTCTGGCCTGTTCAACTATATTATAACCGATATTACGATACTGCTGTTAGGAGCGTAAAGGCAGACAGTGAACTGAGATTAGCCAGGTTAGCCAGTTGGTGATAAAGGGTTTAGCTTCACTCCAGGCGTCAGTCTTCATTGCTGTGGTCAACACGGTTCGTTTTAAAATTCATTTTACATTATGACAAGCCAAATGTTCCACTATGTCGTTACATAGTTTACTACCCATTTTTACAAGCTAACAGACGTTTTGCTACTAGCTTCTTTGCTACACAGACTAGCTTGGGAGCTAATGTTGCTAACACGAAACACTGAACAGCTGATGGAGGCTCAGCTCGAAATGGAAACCCCAGATAGACAACCTACTGGCCAGCTCTCACAGCTCCATGTACTAGGTAAAAGTAAATGGAAACGAATGGAGACAAGAAGGTGAGTTTCTTTTTTTATTTCACTTACCCAGATAGATGTCTCCAAAAGATCCACTGCCAATTTTCCTCCCCAGTCTATATCGGTTTCCCACTCTCAACTCCATGATCAATCTGTGGTCGGCTAGCAAGCAGGCTCGCTAGCTCCAAAATATCCAAAAATGTTCAGGTTGAATCCTAAATCTGTTTAAAAGCAGGACAGGCTAATAATCCGGCGCATTAAAGCCTCTTCGAGCGATGAATTTTGTCTTCTGTACGTCGTCTCCGGGTGAAGTCAGCTCTCACAATCTTTCACCACTTGTTTTAAAATACTAACAACCACATACTGCGCCAATACGCTGCTCGTTGGAAAGCTTGAAGGGTGTACTTTATGCTCTCGCCGTATTTGAGAAGGATACGCTTTACTTCTCCACGGATGAAGATGGATTTTAAGGAGGTTACGATCAGGGCTCAGCTCCTCTTCCTCTTGCTGTCTCTGCTCTGTTAGGATCCCGTTCAGTGATCGGCTCAATGTGTCTGACATCACTTCCCTGCTGGTCGATGACGGAGGACACTGACAGAGAGCTTTTCAGTAGAGAGCTGCAAACACATACCAATACCGGTAACAGAGACACTGCAAGCGAACCAATAACATGCCAGGGTTCCATTTGTGAAGAAGAAACAACTTCATATCTGAGGACCCCATTATGGAAGCCCGTGGGGGACTTTATTAAAAATGATAATGTTGAAACTTGCAAAATTGCATCATACATTTCCACATAATTGTATATAAAAGCCCAGGGGGGACTTTATTAAAGTTATAATGTACACACTTATAATGTGTGAGTGTTTTTTGAGTGAAAATGGAAATCTAATAATCCAGTTTGCATTTTCATGTACTCAAGGGCTTCCATTGTAGGTAGTGGCCCCTTGATTGAATGAGTCATTCCTGTAGTGAACAGCCTCCCACCCCCTACCCCTACTGACAGACATGATCGCATCAGCAAACTCATGTTTGTTTATTTTCCCTTCTCTCCATAAATCACATTAATTTAACATAGATTCACTTCATGGTTTTCCCCAGGTCACCCGTGCCCACCTTACATGGGCCCGCCCCCTAGTTTGACAACCACTGCATTAAGAGAAGATGTACAAATTTGGGTGGAGAGTGACACTGAATCTTTTATTTCAGTTTATAAACTCGCAAGACCCAGGCATGTCCATATTTTTATGTAGTTTTGGAGAATAAATTCAAACTCAGAATTTTCACATATACAATATTAATGAGGTCTTAATGAGAGGAAAATAAGTACCCAGAACACTGTTTGAAACAAGAAAGGTGGCAGGGTCCGCCACATGTAAGCAAAGTAAAACCAAATTAGAATCAGAATCAGAATACCTATATTAGTCCAATTTAACAATAAATAATAATAACAGTCTAGAAATAAATAATGTGATAAAAAGAAAAAGGTAAGAAATAGAAATACACTGGTATATCCACATGTACAAACATAATCATGGTAAGTCCAAGTACTGTACTGTAGGCTAACTGGAGATGTTTGTTTCTTGAAGACATTTCACCTCTCTGTCAAGATGCTTCTTCAGTTCTAACTAACTGGAGGGGAGTTGCAGGCATTTAAACTCTGTGTGGGAGTGTCCTTACAGAGTTGTTAATGACATGTGTGAGCTCTGAGTTTCAGAGTCGTTAGGGCCACTTTTGGATCGTTGACCCAACTGGCCTTCATGTTGGTTGCTAGGGCAAGGTGAGCCCAGGTGTGACTCGTTGTTAAGCTGTCTGCAGAGGGAACTCAGTACTGCATTGCAGGTGAGTGATAAGTAATTTCACCTCCTCTGTTCAGAGATGGTAATTTTACTCCTCTTTCTTTCTTCTCTGGCCAAGATGTTTACATTGTTGTGCTCATAGAAATGATTTTTCTTGGCTGTTGCCTCTCTGTTTTAATTTTAAAAAATTTGGACCTGTTGTTTATATTGATCGGAAATCTTCAAATAACACTTGAAAAATGTTTTATATTTCTTGAGCACTTTTCCAGCTGGACTACTCTTAAACTTTCTTCAGAAAATTGCCTTTTCTTTTTATTTACTCTGGGCTGGCTGGGGTTTTAAGGGATCATTCTTCACAGTCTGATATATGGATGTTTATGTATCTATTTATGTATTCAAGCCTTGGTGACCATTATAACATAGCTTTATATGTATATGGTATCATTCTACATAGCCTACAAGATTCAGGCCTAATAGGCTATATGCCTACACCTCCCCTCACTGGGTAATTTAAACCTAAAGAAAGCATTAAGTCAATTGCGTTACATAATAACACAACATTTAAATCATACAACACTACCGGCCATGTATGGGAGTATCGTTTACAGCCGCCATCTTTGCTTTCCTCTCTCAGAGCCCCATGTTATTGTCCCTGTATTTCCTGCTGGGGACTAATCTCCTCGAAGTAAAGGAGTCTGGTGTTGCGCAATAACCAGAGATCGGTTCCTTTGTCCAAACGGCCTCTGAGCACCCTTTCATGGACAACGGACTGTACAGTTACCTCCAAATATCAGTAATAAAAAAATCAACCATGTTTCCAATTCGAGTTTTAACCGTTTTAACCGAACAGGCATGCAGTTACTGCAGTTATGTAATAAGGTGTATAAAAAAAAAGAAGAAAAAAACCCTCGACCATTTCCCTTAGAAGTGGGCATAATACGCCAAGTAACACATGTACGCTAAGATGTATTTTTTTAACAATACAGTTACAATAACATGCTAAATACTGTATGTTGTACTTTAAATTACCGGGAAAAAATAAGAAAATTACGCTTTTATTTTGGAGGGCCTGGGTCGGAAGTTGCTGTCATTGGCACTGCAGCAGCCCTTTCTGTTTCCCCTTTCTTCGTGCACTTTGTTTCCTCAATGGTTTCTCACTAAAATTCATTGAAATGACACTGAATGCGGATGGAAACAAGAACCCTCTCCGAAGGAGGCGAGATGACGGAGAGGACAACGATAATGTCGGTGTGAAGAGGGAGAGAACGGAAGCCAGCCGGTACTAAGTGCCTCTCACATACTTCCGTTATCTTACTTTAATGTTGCAAGTTGCTTGTTGCTTAAACCCCAGATACAGCTAAATGGTGAATGAACTTACTGTTACCTGAATGAATAGTTCACTACAACTGACTTACAAGTCGCATTGTAATACGCTCTCAGTTCTGCAGTTGTTTTTGACCAATACATAGATTGTGGTTTCAACACTAAAAGAAAAAAAACACAAATCAATGTTCAACCACATTTAAGAATCGCACCTTTTCACCTCGTTCTTTGACCAGGCTGGAGTCTTGTTTGGATCAACCACTGGGCACAGGCAGTATCCATGAAGTCATCAAATATGTGCCCTCGCCTCTACCAGGTCAGGGGATTGTGTTACCTGGAAGGCAGTTTGAAACCATCTGAGCTGCAGTTTGTGTCTGGACATCACTCCATTGTGCATAATATTTCCTGTCCTCTGCTTCTCAGCCAAACATTATGATCCTGACACCACTGAACCAATCAGCGGTGGTCTTCAAACTTTGGAGGAGTTGTTGTCTTGGAAACGAAGCGCAGCAAACCCTTTCAATGTGGCAGCAGTCCCTCTGGCACCTCGCGAGCCTCCTCTGGCCAGCTGTCCACTGCGGACCCTGGTGTCTCATGATATGATGGGAGGCTACCTAGATGACCGGTGTGTATGGGTGTATATTAAGCTCCAAAAGAACAGCTACTGTAACTGTTTGTTTGCTGGTCCAATGATGGAACATCTGGAAAATTGACTAACAATGAGTACATTTGTCACAAGAAAGAAATCACAACATATCATCACTGATAAACGAAGAAAGAAAAAATTGAAACAATTTTCAAGCACTCATTTGAGGATAGTAGCTGCTTTTTATCAAGGATACCTTAAGTACATAAGTGCAAGGGGTAAGTACATACAAGTGCATATACATTTTAAAAAAATTTTATGGCGGGGAGTCATGCTATGTGGGGTCCAGTTGAAGTGTGAACCCTTAAGTGAGTCCTGAGTCTTTTGCGGAAGATGGCGAGTGACCCTGCTGTCCTGGCCGGGAGTTCGTTCCACCTCTGAGGTGCCAGAACAAAGAAGAGTCTCGACTTTGCTGACCGAGCTTTGTTTGCTCTCAGTGATGACGGTACCAGCCGGCCAGCTGATGTAGTGGAGCGAAGTGCTCGTGCTGAGGCGTGTGGTCTGACCAGTGTTTGGAGGTAGACAGGTGCAGTTCCATCAGATGCTGAAAAACCTGGCAGCTCCCATTCCGATACAAGAGCATCAGTGGAGTCTAACACTGCTGACGATCAGAAGGTCCACTTCATCCCAAAGGTGTTGGATGGGTTTGAGGTCAGAGTTCTGTGCAGGCCACTCAAGTTCTCACATCAAACTAGGGAAACTATTTCTTTAGGGATCTGGCTTTGTGCATGACGACAGTTTCACTATACTGCCAGAGGCAAGAGGCCAGACTATCTGTACATGACTGACACAAGACGACTGGACCAACAACAAATGTTGTTTGTATTAGCGATACTTCTGGTCTTGTGATGTAGGGTTGTATGAGTATACAGTGTGCAGCAGGCACCGCTTGAGGGAATGTCGTCCCTAAAGAAACTGCTGTTAGACGGCATGAAAAGTGACAAAATGTTCTAGTGAAAGAGGGACACAACACATCTGTTGTACCATTTGTCTTTTTTGAACACAGCTGTTTGCGGGATGCATGGTAATGAGGTATCGTATTCTTAAGATTAGTAACTGTATTATGATGATAGTGAAACAAAGCAAACTTTGTATTAGTGCCATACATACAGAGCAGCTTTGTTCCTCAGTCACACTAGACTCCTCAATTCATCCTCAGCACTCCGCCATAAAAGTTTTGCTATGACTTACCTAATCTGGATAAGGAAATACTTCATAGTTCCTCCACCTGTTAGTTATATGCGAACTACAGCTCTAGAAATGCATAAACTGCCCCTAACAGAGTGGACTTCGATGATGGCTGACCACAAACGCAGTCCTGTGTGGACTGTTACCTTGTTAAGCATCTAAGATTTTAATCACAATTAAAAAAAAAAAAAAAAAAAAAAATATATATATATATATATATATATATGAAGACGCTGATAACTTGTTAAAAGCTCCTTGTGGTATGTTAAAAAGAGAACATTTTGAAAGTCATGTGGAAGTCCATTACTCTCACTCGAAATGACTGTCCTGCTGCCACGCGGTTTAGCCTTGCACTGGCAGTCACAGTTGTGCTATAATGCCATGTTTTGCTTTCTTTTATCGTCAAGGTTTGTTCAGGGGACAGTTGCAGAGGCCCCATATTCCTTCTATCACTGGCAGTATATCGATATTTTCAACTACTTTGCACACAAGCTGGTGACTATTCCTCCTGCTGTGTGGACCAATGCTGCACATAAACATGGAGTCGTCATGCTTGGTGAGCAGAAAGGCAAAATATAACAGAAGCAGGCCCTGCTTAGTCACCTCAATTAGTATTTTAAATTTTAGTGATCAGATTTGAAATTGAATCTTTTTTATAATATGATCAGTTCTATGTTAATCAGGTTTTTCTGTCCTCATGTCTGCCCCCCCATCCCCATGCTGTGATTGGCCACCTTTCCAGGGACTTTCATCACGGAGTGGACTGATGGAGCCGCGATGTGTGAGGCCTTCCTGAAAGATGAGGAGTCGTACCGGGCAGTGGCTGATAAATTAGTCCAGATCAGTCACTGTTATGGCTTCGATGGCTGGCTCATTAACATAGAGAACGAACTGAGTGTGAGTAACACTTTCCATAAGGACAATAGGATTCATTGCTTACACTTGCTACATGTTTAGACATTACAGTTTAGGAAAAGTGTGTCTACAAGGTAAGTTCAAACAATGAGACACTTGATTATGAATCTGACTTTCTAAATCAACATGTAATTTCATGCATAAATGATTATTTTGATTTCAATCTGGTTTCAAATTTCCTGCCTGAAAGAAGAGGAAAAACATGTTATATTGATGTTGGGGTGGACAGTCCCTTTAACAATGTATGTTAGCATTGTTATTGTGAGCATACATGGCGTACTGACTCACAGAGCTGCTGGCAGGATTCCAGCCTCTTGTTTCATTTTCCTGGAGGATAGAGGAGTCTGTGTGAAAATCATTGTTTTGATTGTTAAATCAATTTCACTCAGAAATGTAACTTTAATATGTGAAAGATGTGACAGGAGACAGTGGATGTCAAATGTATTGTTTCATAGTTTTGTTTCTCTTCAACATCTTGACTGTTACCTGGCTGATGCATGCAATGTTATGCAATAATAATTGATTGTGTGTGCTGTCCTCTGTTTGCAGGCAGTTGCGGTGAAGAACACACCTTTGTTCCTTCGCTACATGACGGATCAGATGCACGAGCGGGTTTCCAACAGCCTGGTCCTGTGGTACGACAGTGTGCTTGAGAATGGACAGCTACAATGGCAAAATGAACTCAACCAGTCCAACAGGTAGAAAGGCATCCTCTATGTGTTGGCAAACTTTAACTGAAGAACGGAACTCAATATAAAAAAACTGGTCCACCATTAAATAGAATGACACAATGACACTTCAAATGACACTTCATCTCAAAATTCCCATAACAGGATTTTTTTTGATGCGTGCGATGGTTTCTTCACCAACTACAACTGGACTGAGCAGAACCTAGAGTGGATGACGGACTACAGTGGGGTTCAAGGCCGCCAAGCTGACATCTACATCGGGGTGGACGTGTTTGCCCGAGGCAAGGTGGTGGGAGGAATGTTCGAGACAAATAAGGTACACACTATGGCTGAAAGGTGTGTGTTTATGAAGACGCATTAATTATTCTAAGATTATTGAAAGTATTAACCGTTCGTTTGGCTTGTCTGCAGGCTCTGGAAGTGATCCGGAAGCACAATTTCTCTACTGCCATCTTTGCTCCAGGCTGGGTGTACGAGACCCAGGATAAGAGTGAATTCCGCATGAATCAGGACAAGTAAGAACAGCTAAATATTACCACTGATGTTCATACTCACATCACAATCAACTTAGAAAGCAGAAGACAAAAATGTTGGTGGAAGTAGATGATTTGATGGAGGTGGAGATATTTTAAACAGACCCTGTCCTGTCTGCAGGTTCTGGGCTCTGCTGTCAGACTACCTGTACATCCATCGGCCAGTGTCACCTCTCCCCTTCATTTCCTCCTTCTGCCAGGGCTTCGGGAAGGCGTTCCACTATAGAGGACAGGTACTGAAGAGGATATGTAGCCAGAGGATGATGCTGTGGGTTTTTTAAACAGTTAATCACTTCAGTGAAGATAGAAATAAAACTAGAGAAAGTTGTCATCGGGAGCAAAAAAAATTATGTTCATACACAATGTGTCTGTGATATTTACATACTGTGTCAAGGTGTGAGTGGGTTTGTTGTAGCAGGCTGGTGTCATTTGCACTGGACTTAATGAAGCTTAACCTTTGTTTTATGGCACTGCTGCCTTCAGATGTGTGCAAGGATTTAATGAATTGAGGGAAAAGCTTTTCATACAGTGTTATAATCACTCATACTCATATACAAATCCATACATACTATGTCCCTGCTGTACCCACATCAAACATGAACTTCTGTCCTCAATTTGAATTAATCTAACAGTCTAGGAGTGTTTGATAAAAAACACTGTTGTGTGTTTAAATTTGAGACATTATTTGATTATCGTTGCTAGTTTAGTATTAGTATTAGTTTGCTCTTGTTGGTGAAATAATCCGATTTGTGCCAGTATACGGAAAGAAACATGTTTCTGAGATGCCTCAGTGCAAAGAAACATTTTACACCAAAATAGCAACAAAGAACCTCCTACCTGTTCACCGTACACTCTGTGCTGGAAAATACCAAACTGTCAGAGCACCCCTTATGTTGGTTGCTGCGCTGCCACGAAAAGAGTGGAATACACAGTAAATCTGTTGCAAACAGTGGTCCTGCATCACATCATGAGATGCAGTAAATTTAGAACCTCAGTGACCAAAACAAATCCTCAAAATCTGTCAGAAGGTGGTCCAAGCAAGTTCACAGGATATAGTGTGTATATATAAAAGAATCATACAGCCATATATTGTTTAACTTGTACGCCAATAGCAATATATCCATGATAGACCTATTTCTCTGATAATATCAGCCAAGTTTGGGGATGGATTGATGAGCACCTGTCATCCATGTTGGTTAAAACTCTGCTGAGGACAATTGTGTGGTACTCTTCTTCCTTACTGTTCGATTAAAAAACAGTTATTGTTTTATCTCTGCACTTTCAGCACTTTTTCGAGTTGATCATAATACTTCATGACTTTAAGACTTCTGTCATTGTTTAAGAGGAATGTGATGAAGCTGTTGTTTGTCTGATGCCTGCTATCTATGTTCTGCCTGTGTGCAGCGTGAGGCAGAGAGGGGCTGGTTCAACCTGACCGCGCAGGAGATCCAGCCTTTATACTACCACACGGAGCTGGAGGGCCAGGGCTGGCTGAGGAGCCGCGGCTGCCCAGAGGACGCCTGGAACGGAGGCTGCTCACTGCTGCTGGACGGACTCATCCCTGCCTCGCACACAGCTCCAGTTTGTGCCAAGTGTGTGTTTTCTGTTCACCCATGCTTGATTATTAAGTCAGAAGGCTCTTCCAACATTTCATCTTTGAGGTTAGAGGGCCTTCTTTGGGCCCTTTTTAGGTCCTCCTCATGACCCAGGGCCTGGACAACTCATCTGGTTCTTTTTGTGTGTTCGGTATCTGTCAGGATCTTCTCCCTCAATGTTCCCCTGGCATCCAAGACTCTGGTGACCCTCATCTACAAGCCCTCTCCTGGGATCACTGTTTCCCTTGAGCTCAAGACAACAGACGCCAGCCTTTGCACGCACATTAACGCCCGGGATGTCAATCGTGAGTTTCTCACTATACATCCATTAGTCACAGCTGCTTATCCTTTGTAGGGTTGTTGCAGGGGACTAGAGCCAATCCCAGCTTGAGTGCTTTTATTGTTATTACATGTACGGTAGTCATATCAACAAGTTCTTTGCAATTTGAGTAAGTACTATGGTTGAAGTATAAAAAGATACAAACTGAAGATGGTGTCAGTTAAAGAGTAATAATTGATGTAGGTGGGGTTTATTTGGTTTTAACTCTTGGAACTGTGAAGCACAAATTTATGTAAATGTACCAAAAGCATTGCTACGTGTTCCCCACTCTTGGCTTGACTTTCAGTCTGGCATTCAGGAACTCAGTTATTTTTAGGCGATATTTAAATCAAGGGACTTTTGAGGCCTGACGGTCATCTCCAGACAAAGATCAGTCTTACAAGATCAAGTTTGAGTGCTCCTGCAAATGCTCTTTACTTTTAACACTAGTTGGCTCGTAGCAGCCAGTTCACACAAACTCTGTTAAGAGCTGTTTACCATTGATTCTCTGTGTTGTAAACAACACAACAGAAGCATTTTATATTTGTAATGGTTATGTCTGAAGAGTAGCTTAATGTGCAGTAAACTGTGTTCAGCTTTGATGATTCATGTACCAGGAATGAAGTATGGTTACAGCCATAACCATTTTCCATTGTTGTTTAATTTATACTATTTACTGTTGGGCCAGTATCACCTCCACTTTCCACGCCAGTCCCTGTGAAAAAAATTGACATTGTCAGAAATGAGCAATCTTTGATTTTACGAGAAACTGTCGCACTTAATATTTAGGCCAAAGTAATAAATACTTAAATAAATCTGGAACTGAACATCAGACTGTATAAACTGTATCTCGCCCTCTGGTACAAACAATTCTTCCTGCCACCAGCACCCATATGCTCATCTGTTGGAAAGGTTCGTTGTTAACTGTTCTCACCAAGCATTTATTGCATGTGTTTCTGCAGTTACCAGTGTGTTTCCTGCTGCACTGGATGAGGGGCACCAGTTGGTGAGCCAGTTCTCTCAGCTGTGTGGTGGTTTGAATCCAGGTGGTTGGACTGTCAGGTAAGACCTTCTCATAGCTCATTAAAGGAATTGTTTATGAAGTTGTCTAAATCTGTGACCTATGTACACCCTCATGTCATGTCACCGTGTGCAGATGTTCGCAGTTGGAACTCCGTGGCTGTGCTCTGAGAGAAGTTGGTTTCAGCATCCAGCGGGATGGAGAGCCTCAGGACACAGCTTTCAGCTGCAGGGTGGGCGAAATCATGGTGAGCCACTTGTGTTGTCTATACTGTATATTGTTAGAGACCCAGATAAAACGTGCTCATCTTTGAACAACATTAGATTTCTTCAGCTCCTCTGACTCCCACACCTTCTCTGTTCATACGCAATTTACTTCAACTGCTTTCGGTGTTTACACTTTACACCAACATTTCAATTGACATTGTCTTTCAGTTTATTTACTATAACTGCCACTCACTTATTTCAGGACGTCTTCCTGAACTGACACTTGCAGCTCAGGTTGTCACCTTTCTTCTAAATGTAAAGCAAGTTGAACCCAGGTACATACAAACCCTTCTAATTTCTTCTTGCCACCCCGTCCCCTCTCTCTCGCTCTACAAGCTCTTGGATGTGGACAGTCTGCAGGTTCCCCCTGAGCTGGTTCAGGGCATGTGCATCTATGACGTGGTGTGGCTGCGTAGTGCTGGTACGTCGCCACACTCTGCTTCCATCTGCCTGCACCTCAATGCCACTCTGCAGTGGGACTACCCGACCAAACTCGTTCGGCACTTCAGGGTGTACTGGCGGCGGCTAAGAGGACCTGATCCCCGAATTCCCCCTGGTCAGCTGGTTCTCGTGGGCCGGGCGTATTCTAATCTTTTTAGAGTAACGGAGCTGGCTGTGGCGGAACCACCGGGCCTGCTGGAGCTCGTAGTGGAGCCAGTGATCAGGAAGGGCTTTCCAGTCCCTGAAAGCCACTGGGGAAGAAGAAGCCTCAGCTACACAGAGGACTTGACTTAAGTTATCAGGCTGCTTCTCCTTGACTCTTTAGTTAATTGTGCTACAGTCATGGCTCTGTAAGTATTAACATCCCCACATCCATGACGGACAGAGAGCAGAGCAGAGGGATGGAGACAGCCATGTCCTCTGGTTGCTACTTGTTTCTAGAGTCTTGACCTCACAGTCTGTGTGGTCTTATAGCTGGGTGCTACACACCACTGCCCAGAGGTTAATGCCCAACAATGTCCTGAAATCACTTAAGTGAGAAAAATACCGGCAGAAGGCGAGGTCTCTGCAGAAACAGACATAATACATATACATTATTTTGGAAAATCCTGGATAGTACATCTTGAAAGGACAGTTGATGTTTTGGGAATTAACTATTAATCACATTTTTATCAATAATTAGATGAGAACACTGATACTGCATCAATTTCTGTACAGTAAATATGAAGCTACGGACAGTAGATCGTTGTTTGTAGGTTAGCTTAGCTTAGAATAAAAACTGAAAGCGAGGGCTGGATGTGCTGGTGATGGTGAAACCCTAGAATGTGGTTGGCAGTGCAGTTGGAGTCAGTTTCGTTCGAATTAAAAGGATTAGACGTGACAGTTGCGGACTTTGTTCGTCTTTTTCCAGTATTTGTGAAAGCTAAGCTAACACATGCTGGCTGTAGCTTCAGCTTTACTGCACAACCTTGAGGCTTTTATCATTTTATCTCATCTAACTCTTGGCAAGAAAGTAAATAAGCATATTATTCATATAAGTCTCTGTAATGCCAAAGGTGCCTCTCTATGTTAGGAAATGTCACTTCATTAAAATGATCCTATTCTGCATTTAAAGAATGATAAATAAGATAGATGAATGCTTAACTAGGAACTAGATTGTATTTTCAGGGCTACCATGTATGTTCTGAGCATGAGATTTGCACAGTGGATCAAACGCACTCATTACATCTCAGGTTTCTAACCATCCAATGGGGTCTTTTGTTTCTAGTCCATCTTTCATTTGAGATAGCAGTGTGCCGCTAACGCAAGAGGACCCGATCCCTGAATCCCCCCAGGTCAGCTGGTTCCTACTGTTGTCAAATGCATTTTGCTTATATTTACAGTTTTTTCATTAGTGCTTGAAAGAAGCTGTAATATCAGTGATCATGTATCAACAGTCAGAGAAACGCTCCTGTTGGCTGATCTTCTGTGTTATCAGAGCAGATTTAAATTGATTTAAAGATTAAAGAACAAAAATGTGATATAGAAGATTTACAGTTCTAGGTATAGAAGTCATACATACTTTTATTCTTATTCAAATCATTATGTGTACTTGGTTTATCTCTTAATCAGTATTAACCATCTAGATATACAAATATGCTTTATAAACTCTTTCAGTAATATGTATGCAAAATAAAAATGTTAGATGAAGTCACAATCTTTCACAAAGTCATATTTTCCACAATGTTCATGATTTATTACTGGAGTACATTTTGGTGTTTTTGCATGTCAGGAGAAAGTAGAGCAAGACAATTGCATGAATGAAGGATAATTTTCATAATGTCATGGCCCCGGCTACCCCGCCATTATCATCTCACAATAAACTGAAACGTGTGATCATCAGTTCTCCTCAGTCATTCTGTACTCAGCAGTTTTCACATGTCCACATCCAAATTACACATTTCAAATCAACTAGCCGGGAGCAGGTGCATCACACTCCATGAATAAGAAAGACATGACAGTCATGTTACATAACCTGCTCACACATATCAGATGCATTTTGTGTTTAGAGGGCAGAGAGAAACTAGATCACACCTGGAAGAACATGGATGCTATTTCTCCTAGCAGGGGGGAGTCATGCATTTCAGCCTCTCCTGGTCAAAATGAGTATTACAAAAACAATACAAACATTTCTTCACTTTGTTCCACCCATGAAAAAAACAGTTTCCTGCTGCCCTGTTATTGCTGTCATTAGTGTGTCTACCAGAGCATGCAGGTTGTAAAAATACATTTTAACTTTCATTCTGGTTTAACTCATCTGTGGATGACTTTCGCTTGGCTTTGGCTTGTTATGCATGCAGCATTTCAAGGCACACCTGAAGCATTACTTGAGAGATATCAGAACTGGCACTTTGGTCCTGACTGAAATGACAAAGACTCACCAGAAGACTCATGGTCCCACCATGACAGTGACTAAGTTTTGAGTAAAATGTGTTACATTAGTGATATTCAGGGTTTTATTCAGTAAAATATCCTGATACTTACGCAATGGGTTAGTGCAATATTTGGTACATGCACATGTTCTTCACAGGATGGAGTGTAACCAGTCTAAGATGTCATGGCCATGCTAGCGGCTCTGTAAGGTTTACAATGACAGTGTTAATGGGTATGTTGATCACATTCACCATCCTAGTTTAGCATGGTAGCATGCTTGCATTCACTAAATAGCTCTAAATATTAAGCACTGCTGAGGCTGAAGGGAATCTCTTAAGTTGGTATATGCAATAAAATGTGCTCAAACTACTGTACCAATGTACCACCTCACAGAGCTGCTATTGTTGCTCATTAATAATGATTGATAATCACAAAGTGTCAACTTCAACTCAACCATTTTGTTGTGGCACCTTTTCAGTCACTATATTAACATGCAAGTGACAACTTTTGTCCATGAATGCAACTTGACTTTCTAGAAAACTGATTGTGACAGCAAAATAAAAACTTAGTTGGATTTGGAGGAAGCTCGCGTGCAGTAGACATTTTGTGCCGACAAGCATCTTTGAACTGTTTGTACTGTGACAGACAAGAAGGCAGGACAGCATTTACAAAAAAGAAATGTCTTTATTGTGGACTGGCTGAAGTCTACACAGGTCAGTGCTGTAATCAAAAAAGAAAAAAAACAGATTCTTGATTTGGTTTAGCAGGAAGTGGAATATAAAAAGATCATTAGATCATAGTGATTGTCAGAGCCAAGCCAGCTGGCACCAGAGTTAGGGGATCAGGCCTGCTGGGTGATCATCTTCAACATCTGCAAGGCCATAGGCCCTTGGTCTGAGGGAATCTGTGACAGAGAGAAAGATGTGTTGAATTTCAACTTGAATTCTTGAAAGAAAAAATAAATAAATAAACCAATTGTAATTTCTAGTCACCTGCTTCAAATGAATAGAGAGCAGTGTGTCTCCACTGCTCGATGTTTAGTTCAAACCCCCCTTTTTTCCCCCCCCATTTAATCTTGTTAATCCTGACTTTCCAAATGTTACTAACCGAATGGCTCATATTATGATTAGCAGTTTTGACTGTCAAAAAAAATCTATTAAAAAAAATTGGGGGAGCTTCAAAAGGAGTGGACTGAGGCAGGAGTCAGTGCATCAAGAGCCACCACACACAGACGTATCCAGGACATGGTCTACAACTGTCGCATCCCTCGTGTCAAGCCACTCCTGAACTAGACACAGATTCAGAAGTGTCCTACCGGCTAAGGAGGAAAAGAACCGCCCACACTGCCTAAAGTACTAGTACCTGATTTAATGACCATTGGATTACGGTGCTTGATTGGCCAGCAAGCTCGCCTGACCTGAACCCCATATACAATGTCTGGGGTGTTGTCAAGAGGAAGATGAGAGACACCAGACCCAACAATGCAGATGAGCTAAAGGCTGCTATCGAATCAACCTGGGCTTCCATAACACCTCAGCAGTGCCACAGGCTGATCGAATCCATGATACACCACACTGATGCAGTAATTCATGCAAAAGGAGCCCCAACCAAGTACTGAGTGCAGATACAAGAACACGCTTTTCAGAAGGCCAATATTTCTGGATTAACAATCCCATTTTTTAGCTGGTCTTATATAATATTCTAATTTTCTGAGATACTCAATTTGGGGTTTTCATGAGCTGCAAACCATAACCAAGATAAGACAAATGAAGGCTTGAAATATTTCACTTTGTGTGTAATTAATTGACCACACACACACACAAATTGAATTACTGAAATAAATGACCTTTTCCATGCAACGTCAGATCTGATCAATCTTCATTTTTAATGGTTTTACCTTAAATGATGTCCAGATCTTACAAAATGCACCTTTAACTAATGTGACTTAATTTCCTGTCCAAGAGCTTTTAGTCCTAAATCAGCTGATCACTGATTAAACTGATAGTATTTGAATCAATTTGTATTCTCTAGTTCACTCCATCATCATGTATTCAAAATGCTTCTGTCACTATGAGACCATACATAATGCTTGTCATCCTAAACTGACTGACGCTGGATGAGGATACATGTCCATCACATGTGTGCACCACAGTACAGAACCTTATTTTAGGTAATAAACAACTGACAACAGCCTCCAGGGCTGCAAAATGAAGCCAGTACAGAAATGCCAGGTCTCTATTTAGGGCTGCGTTCAGGGTGTCAGGGACATGAGGGCAGATGCCAGTGTTTTGATCCATAAAAACATCAGCCAATGTCTTACCATGTGACCAGCTTTGAGGATCCAATAGAAGGCAAAGTTCTTGTAAGTCTTGTAGAAAGCACCAGTAACGCCAAGGGAGGCGGGGTCGTCAAGGGGAGTCCACCTCAGATCCTGAAACGCTGGCAGTCCATCCCACTTCAGCCGATTCACCCACTGCTCCTGACCTGAGACAAGGAGCAGACAAGCATGTGGCACAGCTCTTTTCCAGAGGAATTCTACATGTGGAAGGGTTGAAACACTGCTGCTGGAGCTCAACAGAAGGTAATGCCCTTATTAAATTACCAATGGTGTCCACGATGAGATCCAGCTGGCCGTTGTAGACAGTGACATTCACTCCAGCGGTCAGAAGCTGGTCGACTATATCCACCACTGGTCTCATAAAGTCACCTGCCATGTAGCTGAACACCTCCTCTGCCTGGCCTGGACACACAGGAAGACAGGAGAATCATTCATAAGAGGAACAACTTATTAAAAAAGGACAAGAATTAGTGTGTTGAGAAGGTATATCAATCTAAAACAAGACAAAGGGACACAGAAGCCACTGTCGAGACACGGTACCTCCCCAGGTGACATTCTGGGGTATGATGCCCAGTTTCTTCCTGATTGGTCCATTCATCAGCTCGCTCAGGGATTGGCTGTGAAGGGGTCGAATATGGCGACGAGTCAGCAGAGCTGGTGAGAAAGAAAGTGTATGCATCTGACAATTAGATACATTAAGACGTACTGTGTGCACTGAGGACATGCATTCCGTCGCAGCCACCCCATCTAGCCAGCTGTTCTTATTGCTTTTAGAACACTTGGCACCAGCAGTCTTACCGATGAAGTCCTCTCCTGCTGAGGAGGTGAGTTTCTCATCTGGATCCTGGGTGAGGATATTGTAGAAGTTGACTCCATTGGTGTTCTGCCATGAAAACCACAACAAGACTACATCAAACCAAATAATCCCAATAATCCTACAGTCAATATCAAAACATTTCCAGATTTATTTTGAATAATTACAAATTTGACTTTGTTTTATGAATTATGAGGAGTTTATACACACACTTATCCATAATTAACCAGAAGCTTGTGTTCAACACAAAATGTATATAACAATCTAGAGAAGGCAAGTTCTGAAAACTTGTGGTTGTGAATGCTCCCTGTTGACCAGCTGAAGCCAAATGCGGATTGCTGGCTGTGAAAACTTTGAATAATGTCCACAATATCTAAAAACTGTGAAATAATGTAGAATTAGTTGGAAAAACTAAGGCCAAACTGAATTGGTAGCTTTAATTAGCTTTAAAGTCTCGTCTGAAGAGAGTGAAACTTTGTGTATTGGGTTCTAGGGGTGAGTTTAAAGATTGCAGCAGGCGATCATGACAGGAAACAAAACTGGTTTGTGCACAACCACAGTCTGTTCACCCTGCTGCTGTCTGGCAAAAGATACAGAAGTAACAACAAAGCCAACAATTCACTGACGTACACTATAATTAGCTTCCTGTATCTACAAGTACACCTGACGGCATCAGACAGGATCCTGTGCTGCTGATCCTCTGGCACTGTACCAACCTGCTCAATCACCGTCTCTGCCACAGACCACAGTTCAGTGGCCTTCTCAAACTGCTGCTGCTCCACAGCTTTCTTCACTGCCTCCGCCGCACTGCTGACGTCCGCCAGGCCGTGATCATCCAGCAGCGACTGCACGGAAGAGGAGCCACGGTCAGATGGACACTCAGCGGACCAGCAGGACAACGGAATATGGCTCTCAGACATTTTCTAAGAAACATTTGCTCATTACTTACAGTGCTGTAGAGGTACGGCCCCCACGTCATGACGGAGTCTGTGGATGAAGCGAGAGGGAGCAGTTTGGTCATTTCAAGATAAACCTCGCTGTCTCCTTTTTACAGACTCTGGTCACTGTAATGACTTTGGTATTGACCTGTAGTGGCTCTTTTAAGTAGATTCCACCATACACTTTTGCCAAGTTCATTAAAATCCCTACAGAAATTTGGTGTTTACATTTTTCAGCTCAGCTCAGAACGTTTCCTAGAACACCTGGCCTCAAGAGCTGCAATGATAAATGTTCAGATCGATTGGATGTTGACTAATCAGTCCACTGTCTATTAACTCAGGACATTTTACTAGCAGAAATCTTTGGTGATTGGTTTGTTCTAGTCATAGAATTAAATCCCAGCCTTTACTTGTTTTAAATAGAAGCATGCGTCCTTTGTTTACTTCTTAGTCTTCTAACAAAAGCTGCAGTTATTCTTACTGAATAAATCTAAATAACTCATTAGTAGGGAGGTAGTAAACAGATCTACAGTGAATCCAACGTCTGGGTTTGAATTAGTCATGTTGGAAATCTGGATTGGACCAGCACAAAGGCTGGGGTGTAAAGACTGACAGGTACTGACCCAGTGGGGAAATCCAGGAGTCCCCAAGAGCCACACCAGCAAAGTTGCACTTCACCGTCCCTTTTGCTACAGCCTGGACCGACAAGAGCAAAAAAGGTTAACAACTTATTCTGTCATTACAGGTCTATATTCTCCAATTCATTGACCTTTCAGTGGGACCAATGAACATCCATACCACATTAGCTTCTGGAGCTTTACATCCATATACCAAACTCATAGACCAACTTCTGTTGACTGGAGGAATACTGTAGAAAATGCAAGTAAGTAAACCTAATCTACTTTGATACGACTGGAATATATCATACATCTTTACAACCCATAACAAAAAGTTTATTACTTCTACTTCTGCAAGCAAATCATTTCACTGTTGTGTTTTTTGCCTACTCATCCATCATATGACAGCTCTTTGGTGTGGGACTTTCCAGTATCAGTGAGCTCACAGGGACCTGACGCGGATGTTGTAAAGAGAAATCCGACTCAAAAAGCAGTCAGCTCACCTTGCTGAGCTCCAAGGAGATAGCAGCCGCCATCTTCCCTCCATACGACTCAGAGAAGATGTAGAAGGGGATGCTCTGAGAAAAGATTAAATATCTATCAGATTAAATTCATCACTGGCATAACATCTACCGCATATCACAACCGGGTATGTAATGAGTCTTTTGAGGGGATCAAGAACCATAAATGGCTTGTAACTGTGCTTATGAAGAGCTTGTTTGACATTGAGAACACATGTAAGCAAAAGACACTGCGTTGTCTTCATATAGAGGAGATAACCCACAAGTCCTTTCTGTATCGCAACACCATTGGAGGGCACAATTAGGGACATTACATGGCCACTCTCATCATGTGCAAGCTGCATTTTTTTCCTTAAAACTACCAACTCATTTGTTCCTTTCCCATTTCCATCTTAAATTAATCTATTTATAATGCCAAGGCTGCAGTCACGAAACTTGAAAGTGTAACTAAGGACTGATAAAGCGTTTACAGAGGAATGTGGCTACTTGACCATCTCAGCTAGCAGGCTGAGATCGGGTGGTTGGTTATGTTAGCTATGATTACAGCCCTGTTTATTAAGTGTTCACTTTTTAAAAATACGTTTGTCATTAGACTTATTTTTGGTGGAATAAATCATTTCTTATCGTTTTCTGACAAACGTCCATTTAATGTTTAGCTCCTTTGTCAGTGTCC
The DNA here is from genome assembly GCA_030272975.1 of Sparidentex hasta. NCBI lineage: Eukaryota > Metazoa > Chordata > Actinopteri > Spariformes > Sparidae > Sparidentex > Sparidentex hasta. Next base: position 32,664 of record JARJLU010018936.1, read on the forward strand.
TCACTGTGAGGGCTGGCAAGTAAAATATTTTTTTTTAAAGACTCAACACCAAAGCTTGAGCACCTAAGGCGTGTTAAACCAGATGGTAATGGCACTAATAATTTACACCCGTTAAGATGCCCATGAATGCAGTATAATCATTCTTTGGGACTCCTGGTTCTTCGTAGAGCAACATAAGATCACGCTACAGTGAAGCAAACACTTGTTCCCATCCAGCTGACGTACCTGGAACTCGGGCCTCTCTGTAAAGAAGTGTTTGAGCAGCACCAGCATGTCCGAGGCCACCGTGGCCACATTGGTAGCGTAGCCACCTGGACTCTCAGTGTAGCTGAAGCCAGTGCCCACAGGGTTGTCAACAAATAACACACTGGCTGCCTGGACCTGAAAGAGCCAAAACACAGAGAATAGATCAGCATGTTAACCCCATCTCCCCTCATTCCCTCACAACAATGCATTATTACACTTCTTAGCTCTTCAACGTTCATTTTGTAACCTCGAGAGCACCCATCTCACCCAGCTGGTCTTTCTGGGCTCTAGGTCCCTGTTCAGAGGTCCAATCTCCTCAAAGTTTCCGAAGCCAGTCCCTGATCCTCCTGGTCCCCCCTACAGACACACAGACAAACATCTGCAGCGGGTTCTTGACATTAAGAGGTTGGGTTTAATAAAAGCAAAAGCCACTCATGTACCAAATGAGATAATGTTTCAGGGGTCATGTGTCTGCTGTCCAGTGACCCGAGGGAAACTCAAGAGAAGTAATACAATATTAAACACAGCAATGTTACAGCTAATCTTTTACTAAGGTGGCTGGGTTCAATCTTGCAGAGTTGGCATCTCAAGTAAGAGCACCACCATGAGTCAGTTCCTCCTCTGCAGCTGAAAATAGAGGCGTCACTGCTGTTACTCATAAAGTCACACTACTGTTACAGAATAGCAGCAGAATGCTTTTACTGTCACTGCACAGATTACAACGAAATAGGAGGAATATTCTCTGCCCTCAACGATTTATACATTGCTTTCCACTGACATCTTGCAGCGACTGAAGATTGTGTTTAGCAGTTCAGAGTTTCACTTCCATCAAGTGTGGGGATCTTACGACAGACAAACCAAAAAAAGGGGGAATTGTCCAAATCGGGGCAGCGGAACCTTAGATGAGAAGACCGTGCGATGGCCGACTAAATCTCGATGTATCACGCACGAAGCCATTTAACGTGCACATAGCAACTTGTCACATGAGGCTGTTCAATGACTCCTGAAGTGATGTCCACTTGGTGGAGGAGGGCCCTCTCTAAAACTGCCTGTCCACAAAACAACACAACTACAGGCAGAGCTGAGGTTCTCTGCACACTCATACAAGTCAAGTCTGAAATCTTAAGATTATAGTTGGTGCATCCTGGAAGTAAAGCAAACTCAGAAGAATTAAACGGTTTTACAAGTGGTACAGAGGCACTGATTTGGCCCTGAGAGCTTCAGAAGTGTCCTACCTGCAGCCACAGGACCAGAGGCAGGTCCTTGTACTGTGCAGCAGGACTGTCAGCGTAGTAGAGCCACCAGAACATGTGGGCCCCGTCCCTCACCTCCACATAGCTCCACACTTCTTTACTCGTCAGGGGACTGGGGAGCCCTGCGTAAGATTCAAGCACATCTGCTGCTTTACCTTGGTATTCATTTTCAGAACAATTCTACTAAGTCACACAGACACAATAAGCGCCAGTGGCTATTAAAATGAGCTGCGTAATTAAGTCACCGTTACTTTCGTTTTGCAGTCAGCTGAATCACAGCACGACACAGTAACGAGCCTGCTGCTGTCAGCTCGCTCCCTCTGTCTGGCTACAATACATGTAAGCGCTCTGAGTGAGTAATGATATGATAAATCTTACCTGTGCTGCAGAGAACAGCGAGGAGGAGAACGCAGCAGGAACCTGGAGCCCGGGCCATTGTTGCAGCTCGCGACCGCTCACGGTTCCGCTCTGTGCGGCTTTATGGCCACAACACATCACATGACCACACCCGGTCAGCTGACCGACGACGTGTCACAGTTCACTCCCCGGGTCACGTTTCGATTTGGGAATATTATGAAAAGGGAATTAAACAAAAACGATTAACAATTATATAAATACACAGGATAACTTTAAACTATCAGAGGCTGACAGAACTCCTAATACGCATGTCGGGGGCTGGTTGTTATGAGGCCACGCCCCCTACAAACAATAAGTTTACACAAGTACATTTAAGTACACTTTTTTAAAGGAAAAATAAGAAAGTATGTTTTCAGTTTACTTTTACATACTTATCAGGGGTATAAAAGTCTACAAGGCTACAAAAGTATACACGGTTTTAACTGACAAGTATACAGAAAGGTACACATAGTTCACGGTACAGTTGCTGTACAAAATAAATAATACTTGTAAAATAGTTCTGAACTCAAAGTTAAGTAGTTTTACATGAAAGCATACTCAGAAGTGTACTTTTATTACCTAAACCATGGGACAGTTTAGTCGGGATTGGTATTGAACAGGACAATTAGGAGTATACTACTAGTACATTGATATTATTGTACTTACTACATAAAGTATATAATTTTTCTCTATATTTTAAGATGTGAGTTGATGGTTTCTGCCTCTTGGTTTGCGCTTAGTACAATAAACCATGTTTAAACAATCATTTTTAAAGGGGACAGAGAAACATCTTCTTATTTACATTTATTGCTGAGAAAATCAGTTAGCAGGTGGCATATAATTTGGTGTTCCCAGCAAAAACCTTATCTTCTGGATTTTGTCCCCATGCTAGCCACAAATAAAATAATATAAAGGCACATTAAAGGCATTTATTGTCCTGATATTGTTGTATATTGTTGTGGTCCTCCCCGAAAATGAACCAGCTTTGACAGAATAAATCCACATCTGTACCAGCTTGTAATAACAGCCCCCCCACGCCAGCAGAGGGCAATGTTGTGAAAGAGGTGTCCCTGATCACGTGTGACCAAGACATCCGGATAAAAGTTGGCGCTTCAAAAGAAAAGCCCCCCCAAAATGATGTGAATACTATAATAATAATAATAATAATAATAATAATAATAATAATAATAATACGTATTATTATTATTACTTCATGATTTATCTGTAAGGAAAAGAGACGTGGACATTACAGTAAATGAATATATTGTAGACAGTGCAGCACTGTTTGTTTTGTTTTTTTAACAAAGTGGGCTACCCTGCTGAAAAAAAAAAAACAGTATAAACAGCACCGAAACACAGCATATGCTGGTCTATGCTGTTTTGTCATGCTGTGCATATGTTGTGTTTTGGTGTTGGTCTATGCCGTTTTTTTCAGCAAGGTCAAAGCCATCAAAGCATCAAAAAAGTCAATAAGATATTAATAACCATAATAAAAAAAAGTTTTCTAAGATTCTCTAGGAAGAAGAAGAAGAAGAAGAAGAAGAAGAAGAAGAAGAAGAAGAAGAAGAAGAAGAAGAAGAAGAAGAAGAAGAATGGGTGACGTCTTATCCTGAAAAGCCCCACCGGAAACAGCGCTGTTGTTGCCGGCACAACTCGGGTAGCATGTCCTGCATCATGGCTGCCCACAGTAATAACTTCATCCGCGTGCGCTTATTCTTTGACTACCCGCCGCCGGCTGTCATTGGCTGCCGCATGTGCTGGTTGCTCGTGGACTTGAACTCATGTCGCGTGGTGGCGGATCTGGAGGGTCTGATCAGAGAGAAGTTTGAGTTCAGCCGCGGGAGCGTCCTGAGCCTCTTCATGGAGGACTGCTACCTGCCGCACACTGAGAGCATCTTTGTGGTGCGGGACAACGACAGCGTCAGGTGCGTGTGCTTTTGCGTCTGGTCGTGTCGCTCCCAACGTTTGCCGCGACCACTGCTCGCTACGCGGTCGTGACGTCACGTGACGTGGCAGCTCTCAGGTCAGCTGTAGCAGGCACCTGAAGATTCAGTGGCCCCGATGGATATATTAAAGGAACAGATCACCCGAAAAGTAAAATCCAGTCATCATCTCCTCCCCCCAGAGTCAGGTGAAGTGTCATAGTCCGCAAAACAACCATTCACACCTGGCTAACATCGCTCCAGCAACCCACATGCAGGCCGGTTGGGTCAATGACCCACAAGTGGCCTTAACAACTCTGACACTAAAGAGCTCACTTGTGTCCTTAATGATTCTGTAAGGACACTCCCACACAGAGTTTAAAAGCCTGCAACTCCCCTCCAGTTAGTTAGAACTGAACAGCTTTTTAAAGATGTGTTTCTGTATCCTCCAGAGTCGTTTATCTTCACTCTTTGTTTCCCAGGGTGAAGGTGGACTGTCTGGCTCAGGTGAATGGAAACAGCAGCTATCCAGGATCAGCAAGCGAAAAGTGCAAAAAGAGACCAAGACCCACAGAGGAGGAGACCGGTGCAGGAGAAAATGGAGTGAGCGTGGAATGGAAGAAAAAGAGGAGAAAAAAAGGGAGCGAGGAGAAGCTGGAGAGGGACGCCGAGGGGGCCTCAGTTGATGAGAGGACTAAGATATCACAAGGAAAGCATGCAGAGAAGAAGAAGAAGAAGAAGAAGAAAAGAAAGAAGGCAGATGAAAGTGGCCCTACTGTCACCCCCAAACCAGCCGCCTCTGTCAAAAGGGTAGAGCAGCCAGTTAAAAGCAGCAAGAAGCCCCCAGTGGCAAACAAAAACAAGATCCCCTCTTCAGATTCCAGTAGCAGCAGCAGCAGTGAGGAGGTTGAAGCTGCTAAAAGAACAGCTGCCCAAAAAGTTGCCCCCAAAGCAACCTCCTCCACTCCCGCTGCTTCCAAGACACCTCCAACCACCAAACCCACCCGGTCAAAACCAAAGCCTCCTTCATCGTCCTCTTCAGCATCCTCCTCCTCCTCTGATGAAGCCGACAGTGTCAAAGCCCCGCCGAATAACAAACCTTTAACATCCACAGCCGTCAAAGAAAGAATAAGTGCTAAGTCAAAGTCTCAGCAGGCTCCTCCTCCTCCTGCCTCACAGGCCACAAACCCTGCACAGGAACAGGCTGCGAGCGCAGCAGTGCCTCCTGGTGACAAAGACACCAGACCTTGCACCTCAAGCAGCGAAGAGGAGATCGAGCTTGTTATCCGCCGGCCGATCCAGCCGCTGGGCCACGGTGTGGGGAGTCCGCTGTCTTCCAGAGGCCGAGGGCGAGGCAACAACTTTCACGGTGGCCCTGGAGAAAGGGGGAGGGGGAGAGGGAGAGGGAGAGGGGGCGTCAGAGGGCACAATGGCAGCTTTGAGATCAGCTATAATGAATCCAAGGAGCCTTCTTACCAGACTGATTCTCTAACCAACATGTCAGTGGTCCTCCAGGTGCGTCCTTTATTGTTATATAACTTTGATTATAGTAGTCTTGCCTCTGTCACATCATCTTCTTATTGGCAGTACAAATACAGCGGTAGTGTAAATGTATACAGTGTACAATGTAAATGTATCCTCCTGAAATACTGTGTATGAAGAGGCATTGATAATCTCTGTTTGTCTTGTATGTCTCTGTGTGTAGAATGCAGCCGGAAGTGCTCCCAAGAAGAACTACAGCTCTATGCCTCTGCTAGCTGCTCCTCCACAGGTGGGACAGACGATTGCCTTCAAGGTAAGTCTGGCCTCGCCTCGCCTCGCCCCACAAAGCCTTGTGAAGAAGCTGCTATCATTTATCACTATATGATTAATATATTAAAAAAACAGTTGACCACCAGTTCCTCGGAGCAAAATCTGGAACATTTCCTGCTTTTGAATGTGAGAATGTTTTTTCCCAGCTGTTCTTTGTTTCACATCATTGTAAGTTGGATATCTTCATTTTTTCTCACATTTGAACCAAATATATTTCATTTGAAAACATCTATTTGAAATAGCATATGGGGTATATTGAGCATTTTTCTACTAATTTTCAGATCTCTCTACACCAGATTAGCAGCAAAATGAATTAATTATATTTTTTTAAGGCTTTGATGTTACAACATGTCTCTTGGATAAACACACTGTCCCGTTAGAGACCAAGCTAAAATGTAGCCAGCTCGCGAGCTTGGAGAGCTTCAATTCTCCTCTTCTTTAACTTTCTCTTGACAAAATACCAGGGGAAAGTAAACGGCACACTGCAATGAACATACAAAGAAGTTTGAATTGTGACAGACTAGCATTGGCAGGTGATTTTACAAAGATTTGTGGATGAATGTGGACCAAGTCTTAATGCTGAATGAACTGTGTGTGTTCACAGTTGCTGGAGCTGACCGAGAACTATACACCAGAGGTGTCAGATTATAAGGTGAGTGCTGTCAATCATGATGTCCAAAACATCAGCCACAGCTCTGCCTCCTCATCTCATGGTACTGGGAAGACCCTCAGTGCGAGTGTCATAATGAAGTCTTCAATGTTTGTTCATCCTGGAATCACCACACAACTGGCTGACCGTGTTGATGTATCTTTTTAGGAGGGAAAGATTGTGAGCTTTGATTTCACCAGCAAACAGATAGAACTGGAACTACATGGTGCCTGTCAAGGTACGGATGATGTTGATAAATTAAGATGTGGATGATTGTTTTTTTTGGTGGAAAAATATCTTTAAAAGGTCAGGACAGAGTTTGAGTGACACAAAAGCAACCATGAGTGTAAAGTATTACGGATGTCATAGATGAGGAAACGTAACTGCTAATGGTCTGTAGTTTCAGAGGAATTCCACACATGGAAAGTCAGGGAGCAGAAATCACCTTTAAATGTATTTTATTGAAGCAGATTGTACAGTATTTTTCAAATTGTTCCAAACATTAGTGATTGCTCACAGCACACCTCTTCTCCATCAGCTCCTGTAGACCCTGGCAAGTTTGACCTGGTCTATCAGAACCCCGATGGATCAGAGAGGGTGGAGTACGCAGTGTCCAGGGGCTCACGGGTATGTCTAAGGATGTAGCTAACTGATTTAGTAATAAACTCATAAACAGCACTTCCTAAAGAGAAGGTCATATTCTTACTTGCAGTTTTGGGGGGTATAATCTGATTGTTGTAGGGGTCTTTAAAATACTAACCCTGACTGATGTTGGGGGCAGAAATGGATAAATAAATCATAGCTGATGTTTCTTAGACAGCATTTCAGAGAGTTTAAGCAGTTTCTCCTAATTCAACAGGTCTCAAAATTTGGCCTTTTTTAAAGGGGGTCTGGTAAATAATTTGCATAGGAATCAGACTGTATTCACAAAACAACACAGACAGGCTTTTACAGCAATGAGCCGACAAACTGACACTTTTTGACAAGGAAATAAAACGAATTGTGTTTGATGCCAAATTTATGAAACGGTTCCTATGATTTAGAAATTGCTGTAGCCCTTTCACAAAGTTTGTTCCAATTCAAGCAGGATTTTTACAGTAGTCTGGGATATAATGTTACTACTGATACACTTCATAATGTGATCCATTTCCACCACTTCCACACACACATGCACACATACAGCAGCCCACCAACAATTGTGTCAAGTAGATCACAACAACTGTTCATTTATCTAATTCTGAAAAGTGGAAAAGTTTTACATTTTCAGATAGAAAGAGTTAAAATGATGACCCAGTACTATCATAAGACTTAGTAGTGGAATGTTGTCGTGATGAGACTGTAGCGATCCCATTGTTTGAGACTTGCTATCTTTAAATGTTTTGGGCCTATTTTCCAAAATTGCTCTTGACTAATCGCAGGGGATTCACTTTCCTCCCACAGGTGACAGAACGGTGGGACTCCCTGCTGGAACCACGGCTCGTCATTTAAGTCCGTCCAAACAGTGACTTGGATTATCACCCCGCCCCCTTTCAACTTGTAATCCAGCACCAAAGTTAAACAGGCTGTGACTTCCTGACGTTGAATATGACAGCAAAGGCATGTAGTTGTGGTCGTTCATATTCTCTTCTGTGTGCTTCCAAATAAGTCATCACTTTGCAGAGAAAAGCTGCTGCATAGCAAAGTACAGGTCAGAGTACTGAAAAACGTAAGTTAGTTTTTAATGTGTACAGTTGATATGAGTGATTGTTTCCAGAACTGGGACATTCTGGTTTTATGTTTTTTACAGTGATGTGATATCAGTCTTGTACAAACAGTTTTTTTCTAATAAAACGCTGCATCTTCTGCTTTGACTTCAGAGTAGATATCTACTTCTGTGTCCACAGTTTTATGGGAACTCTACGAAAAGAAAAAAATGATTGTGATAGGAGGAGTGCTTGAAAGAGAAAACAGCAATAACAGGTTAAAATACTGCAAAGTCCAAAGTATTCAAATTTCTTCTAAAGGTCATTTTAAATATTTTCATGCCAGAATTACTTTACTTACTTACATCAAAAAGATGAAATATTAATATTACTAGAAAGTGACTTGCTGTGTGGAATAAATATTACATCAAACTGTGATGGTAGAATTAGCAATTTAACACAAAATCAAAACACAAAAGAAAAAAATCTTTAGGCTGTTTCACCACCAAAGCAGGCTCTTCCCATACACTTTACAATACAATTTGTATATTTTATTATTCTAAGAGTTATGCACAAAATTTAGTGTACAATCCTATGAGTGTCCAGCATTACAATCTGTGCCCCTTCACAAACCCTGGCAAAGGCAAATGGCGGGCTGTTTTCATACTGAGTATGCTTTGACCATAGTCATCATGTATTTGTAACAAGGGAAACCTGCTGAATCTGATGTGTTCTTGGCTGTGTTTTAATACTTTTATAGTAAATACTTTTTTTATATATATATATATATACATTTATTTGAGAGCTGCTATTCTCCAAGAAAGGCATGTAGTTCTTATTTGTCTCCATTTGACACACTCTCCTTTGACATAACTAAAACCACAGTAAATGTGGTCACTATGAACAGATTTATTGCGAGCTTCATCACTTTAGTTGGCTTTTCTGAGCCCAGCTGGTGTTGAGTGAGTTCTTCTATTACAACAAACTGAGACTCAGTTGACTTGGTATATATCCTTTTATTTGACAAATATCATATGTGTGATTCATGACACAGCTCAAACAGAATCGAGAGCATATTTGTCTCTCCCCTTTGACAACTATACAGTATTTTTTTTCTAAAATAAAGTGCAGTGAGGTCCACCAGAAGGAGTGTGACTTCAGCACTCAAATATTCCTCTGCACCCAAAAAACATTTTCCCCAATGAGCACCATCGTACAACAGACAGGACACCTCTGAGTACAAAGCCAGTAATATTCTGATTATGTTTTCTTGTAAAATGGTATCTTTAATTTCATAATGTTATGTCCTACAGTGTTTCGAAATTATTCTCAAAATGCTACAGTTTTTAGCCTAAAATTAAAATTAAAATTTCTGAGTGGTACCACCTGTTAATTAGAAAATAAACTTACTTTGGACCATGCTGCTGTGCCTCATTAAAGACAGAGCACCGGAAATGGCATTTTCTCACTTTTAACACACTTGTATGTACACTGAGACAGTTTTTGGCAATATTTCAACAGGTGCTCAAAATAATTCATCCCATTACGGTGTTTAATGCATGTTTGTTGTGATTGATTTAAATATTATAGGAAAATAGAAAATCAAAATCAAATAACAATAAAATATACAATCCCACACACTTTTTTTTTTTTGTTGCCTGTCTCATTCATTTATACATACTGACATAAAATGAAACTGAATAAACCAGTGAAACAACCAAACAATCATTCACTTTATGACTGAATGTGGGTGTTCTGTGGGGAAGCTTTAAAGGGGATCTTGTCTGGGTAATTTTTTTTTTTTTTTCACATTTGGCAAGATGAATCCCAAAGAAAATGAGTAAAACACACTCAACAATGGCACATTGTTACCATTTTTCACTCAAGGAGCAGTGGATAGATTCAACATGTGATGAATGAGAATGCTGTCCGTACGAGTATAAACTGGTATCCTAGAAGATACAGAGGCATTCTGGTATTTATAGTTTATAATATTCTGAGTTGAGCTCTGCCTGTCATGCTGATGCACTGACATACAAGTAGCTGAGTCGAAAAGATGAGTCAGCAAAGTTAGCGGTCAGTGATCCAGGAACACTTGGATGGCAGGTGTCCCTGGTCTGATGATGTAACAGTTTATTTGACCCAGAAAAGGAGAAAAAAAAAGGTGTTTTTTGGGATAAAATGTTTTCATACAGTAAACAAATCCCACGAATAGACCAAAATACTAACACTTATTGTGTGTGTGTGGCATCAGTTATTACAGTAAAATAAAACAAAGAGACCCTTACAAAATGAAGTCATCTCAACAAAGTCAACAAAAACTTGCATAAAAAAAAAAAATAATAATTATAAAAAGTAGGTGTACACAAGGGATTATATGTATATCGGGTGTGTGTCCTTGTTTTATTTACAGGTTTCAAGGCTAAACGAGAGAGTGCAACAACATTTTACATACCCATCTGAAAATGAATAAATTCCCTTTCTCGCGATGAGCAAGTGACTTTATTCAATTTCTCCATTTTACATTACAAGTATATCACTGTTTTGAGGCAGACATCACACAGAATTCATTTTTTGTCAAAACGTTTGGCTGAAATTTGTTATTTTAACCCACCAGCTGAAGTCCTCAGCCTGCTTTAGATCAGTGAGGATCAACTCCTGCCGTACAAACAGAGAATTGCTTCAAAGCAGTTCAAATTTGGCACAACTCCACCCATACAGTGTGACTGACCAAAGGATCCTGGCGGCTTGATCCTCCGTCTCCTCCCCCTCAGAACAGTGTGCACTTCCTGCCTCCATTTTTGATAGGCGGAGGGCAAAGGACAGCTCGGATGGCCTCGTCGAAGACTGTCTTCAGTCCTCGCTGCGTCAGCGCAGAGCACTCCAGGTACTTCACAGCACCTGCCGGCCAACAGCATACAGTATGGACATGAGGTTTTACATGTACTGAAGTCCATCAATACGTCCAGCTATTTCAATGTATCTTTTTAGATTTATGGTTTATCTTGCTGCAGTTATTTCTTTACATTCTCTCCTCTTCAACTGTGGATGAGGCTTGTTTTTTTATCAGTCATATGGTTGTCAAAAGTTACAGTCTGCCATAATCAGCTTCTTCATAACCTACATCTGTGTACATCTATGTGCACACACACACACACACACACACCGCACATACAGTATAGTAGTATGTATATACTAATTGTATGCTGTAACCCTCTTTTCTATTACATTTATGCTGTTCTACAATTTCTGTTGTGAATATACACGCATTGATTGAACCTGGGATGCTGGTCTGCAGTGTGGCCTTATTGGGCCACGCAAGTCCACAACCCTGTTTAAGTCAGCCTCCCCAATTGTCTTGTAACATGATGAAGGTCAAAGTACTGAAACATTGTTATCATTAAACTTAATTTCAAGTGAAGTGTGCTCCTAATTCTGTTGTGTTCTGTACAATAACAGCAGGGGCTTTCTACTTCTATTCTTTATCTAAATGTTTAATCCGTACAAAAACCAAAGTGCAACTATGACAAGTTTGCAGAATTGTAACTGTCTCTACTGGGTCTGCTCCCAAAACACTGAGCTTTTCTTGAAGTCATTTCTTTTGTATGGACTCCAGGAGGAGTTGCTATTATGCTAGTAAAAGCTAATGGGGATCTAAATCAATGGAAAATAAACAAAACATTTTGCAGCTTAATTGGACCCAAATGGCAATGGTGAATAATGGTCTGCTGGTTACTAATGACAGCTATGTTATCAGCAGGGGTCTGAGGACTTAGTGTGTTGTTCAGTAAACTATTAAAAAGCCCACTGAGGCAATATCATTTGTGACTTAAGGCTATATAAAGAACACTGACATTGACTTGAAACAGTTATTTGAAGTCTATGATAATGGTCCTCTTGATACAGTGAATTCAGCACTAATTCCATCAGTACAACAACAGACTGATGCCATATCACTCTCACTTTCTCTTCATTCAAGGGACTCTGTGTAACAATTTGTAGCTATTCACATGTATCAGTTACTTATTCCTTTGGCATTTGTAAGTGAATTGCAACCTGATGCTCTTTCGGTTTCCTAAACAGGCCTGGGGATGATTTGTTAAAGTTGTTTAATGGATTTTGAAACACTCAGGTCAGATTTTCCTCTTGAGACCATCAGTCGACACACATACCGATCTCCCTAGCCATGGCCAGGCCCTGTGGGTAGGTAATGGGAGAGAGCTTTTTGTCTCGCAGCCGTTCGACGGCGTCCTTGTCATCCCGCAGGTCCAGCTTGGTGCCCACCAAGATGATGGGTGTGTTTGGGCAGTGGTGACGAACCTCTGGATACCACTGCACAGAATGATCAAGACGTCAAATGTCAATGACAAGCAAAGGTGCGGTCAAAAACGACAAACATATTTACGGCTGTAGACTTTAACAGTTCAACATGCTTGAGGTATAAAACGAGTAAATTCTGTGAAGCAGAAGCGTTAATATGGAATTACAGCAGACTCTATCTAATACGTCATTACAAAAGATTACTTAATAAGTGATTATAGACTATATTAATATGCAATAACAATAGATTCTATTTAACATGTAATTACAACAGAGCAGTACATGCGGTGTTGTTGCTGTGTTAGAAAGTCAAACACTGTCTGCGTTACAGTTTGGGTCTTTTTCAGTTAGACAGTGAGTGACAGAGACGCTGAGCTGAGACAGATCGGCACCTTGGCTCGGACGTTCTCGAAGGATGCTGGGCTCACCAGGGAGAAGCATATCAGGAACACATCCTGCACAGACGGAAGGAATAACAATCACATACTCACAGCGGCTGACTGTCAGAACAAGCATAGGAGGCAAATGTTTGGACACCCATGACCCCCCACCCTCACACCATAAAGAAGGCGCCCCCTACGGCCACTCATACTGGCACACTTCAGATGGATCACCAGCTTGAGTTGAACCTGTATCACCGTGTCAGATACAGAGACACAACTGACTACTCACCAGAAACACGCATGTTTTCCAGTGAAGCAGCGCTATTGATGTGCAATGTGGCCACAGCCACAATCACAGATGATTTTAACATGCATAAGATGCTTGGATTAGGAAAAAATATAGTACGGCATAAAAGGACATTCATCTCTGCTACGGTTTGTTTTATCTATATACAGGTAAGTAAGTAATGGACATGGTTAGGGTTTGCATAAGTCTCAAGGAAATGAATGAAAGTCTATATAATGTCCTGTGATGAGACATAAAACATGTGGGTGTGTGTTGTGTGTGCTCATAATTACCGTCTGAGGATAAGACAGGGGGCGGAGCCTGTCATAGTCCTCCTGTCCTGCTGTATCCCAGAGGCCCAGATTGACTGGTTTCCCATCCACCATCACATTTGCTGAGTAGTTGTCAAAGCTTAGAGAGACACAGTACAGTGTATTCATGTGTGTTTGTTTGTGCTTTTTTCTCCCAAAGAGTAAAGTGTGCAGTTTAAACGATATTTCTAGGTGCTGTATCGCAGGACAACTGGACTTCTTTCAGTTTCTTGAAGACGTTCCAATAGCCAAGAGGTTTTGTCGGTTTTAACTAACTGCTCTAACCAACCAACTTAAATGATATTGTTGGCATTAGTGTAGTTTAAGGAGCAGCTGTACTCACACAGTGGGGATGTACTCTCCAGGAAAGGCATTTGTGGTGTAGCTGATGAGCAGACATGTCTTACCCACAGCACTAGAGAAAGAGAATAAAAGAATAACAAACAGAAATACATACATGATCACTACAACTCAATCAGAAATCTGCTGATGCTGCACTACTCCCTATTTTTGACTGGTTGGTTGGCCCAGACTGGAAACATTGATCAAACAGTGATTAGATCGAGGCAGGTATGAGATTACTGAGAGCTGCGATCATTTACTTAAGGGAAAATAACCAACTGGAATATATGCTCGTCACTTTTTTTTTTAACTTGACAGAATCCTCCATGTTGTTGACAGTTGGTTTCCCCTTCTTCTTCCTGTTTTTTGTCTATCAGGCTACACACACAAGGGCCCAGTGGGGAGAATAGAGAGCGAGTCCCAGGCAGAGATGAGGAAAAGGAAGAGTGCACTCTGTTGATAGTGACCGGCTAAAATTTGGGATACGCAGATAAGGCGAGACACGTTTATCTCTGTGTAACCTTTCAAACACAGAGGGAATTCAGACACACAAAGAAAATGACATTTAAAAGAAAATTAGGAAGAACATGGGAGATGAAATTCAGACTTTTTATATTTACAATATTATTGAGGTAATAATACACACTCAGAAATATGTATTTATTTTTCCATAAGTGAATAAACGGGCTGTTCTCAGAGGAAAATAATCTCCCAGAACACTGTCTGAAGCTAGAAAGGTGGCAGGGTCCACCGCTTTCTCTTTTCATTGACAGATCTTCATCAAAACTACAGAGTGCATCTTTAAAACAAGCTTATAAGTAGTAACTACTGGCTACATGATTGATAAAACATACACTAATGTTTTATAGATTAGTTCTAAGCGTTTAAAAGGAAACATGTTTGGGCAGCCAAGGTGAGAGAAATAGGTTTTGGTAATATTACAACAGTAACTATACCCAGTGCTGTGTAACCACCAGAAATTAAGAGTAAGATTTTATTTAAGAATGTATCCACTGCTTGACACGCAACACAATTTCAGACTATTTTACTTTGTTTATATGTGGCGGACCCTGCCACCTCTCTAGCCTCGAACTGTTTTCTGGGACATTATTGTCCTGTGAGAACAGCTCGTTTAATCACTTGAAAAATACAGACTTCTGAGTTTGTATCATTACCTCATTCATTTTATAAATATCATATTTCTGAATTTGAATTACAGAGTGGACTGGAGTGTATAGGTGTGACAACATGACATCATTTAGAGAAGACAGCCCGGCTGCAGCACTCTCAGCGGCCACCTCTGTCTGAGTAAAGCACACACACACATACACACACATACACACACACACAGCCTGCACGGATAATCGATCCACACGGAGAGTTTGACTTAAACAGCGAAAAACAATGAGACACAATGAGCAGCTGACAGATGAGTGTGACATGTGCCTGTTATTGTTCCCCCTCCACCCGCCTGCCCTTCATCATCTCATCATCACCATCATTACACTGTTCCGCTCGCAGCACATGTGAGTGGAATAGTGTTTTCAGTGAATGCCCACCGATCCAGCCGTCACTCCCAGCTCCCTCCTGCAACTACTGCCCTCCCCAGCACAGAGCACCTCTCCTGAGCATCAACATCTGCACAGACACCGAGTCAATCCTCACCCATCACCCACGACTACGCATTTGATGGCCTGCATTGGGAGAGGAGGGCTGCTGTCCGAGGGGAGAGTCTGCAGAGTGTTTGGTGATGGTGCCGTTCCTCCACCTGCTCTCCTCGCTGGCTCCAGCCGTAGTAAGAGGTGGGCGGCTCCTGCGCGGCGGCGGGGCTGTGGCGGCAGACGGACGGAGCCCGTCACCGGCTGAGCCCGAACACTTCCGGAGACGAACGAACGTAGTTTAAAGGGCCAATGAGCCGCGTTCACGGTCAACACCGTGTGGCGAGAGTCCTTAGATTTACTGAATTCGTTGTGTAATTACATTTCAGTCAATATCCCTCTCAGTCAATATTGTGTCATGGTCAGAATTGTATTTTTTTTTTAGTATAGTAGTAATTTAAAGATACAATTCTGCATTCAAATATCTAAAAAGAAATGTAAAAAAAAAAAAATTTTTTTTAAAACCCTACTGCTTTTGTTATTAATTTTATTGAGTTGTGTACTTACATTATACCAAATGTTTCCAGCATTATTCAAACCCTGGTCATCAACAAAACTAGACTTGGAAACTGAGGGAGTTTGACCTCAGGCTCATTTCTGTTTATCTGCATTACTCCCGCAGTGTGTCTGTGCTTCAGACAACCTGATTTAGGCTACTGTGGGAATCTCTTAGCATCTTTGCTTATCCAGTTCTCTGGTCTGTAGGTCTATCAGTTTTCAGAAACCCTCTGAAATTAGCCCTGTGGTCACCACATGCGGCATGACAACATAAAAAAAAACATCAGTAATGTCGCACAAGTGTTTCTGCATCCTAAAACCATCAAATGTCTAATATTTATAGCTAGACTGAATATACAGTATGTTGCAGATATCTGTGAGGAAATTCTTCCTTATTAAAAAAAGAACATTTCATCCACAAGGGATATGGTTATGGATAATGACATGACATGACATTTCATCCCCAATGTCGCTGTTCCTCGGACAAATGATGCAGTTTTTGTCATTCATATGTACTGGTCTTGTAAGTTCAGGTATTCATGACTAGAGTTTTGACATCCAGTATGAACATTCTAGACATCTTCAATTAAATTCTCAGGAAAAACTGGAGCGGCATGAGCTTTTCATAAATCCATCACTCAAGTCAGAACAGACAGTTCCTTGGTAGCTCTTAAAAAATGTTTTACACCTAAAGTGTCACTAAACTGCACTATAGGGCAGTCATCTCTACACTAGCTTTACACATAAGTGTATAGAAGGATATTATTATTATATCCAAGATATTAAGGTATTGAAAGCCTAGAATGCACAAAGTGGATTTTTTAATGCTGATTCCAATAGAATATCAGATGCTTCAGTTAGTTTAGATTCTAAGTTCTTAGCCTGTAGTATAATCACACCTGAAGGTAATAAAAGATAGATAATAGATAATAATAGATAATTAAATTTTCTATAGCTCTTGTGATATTAAAACATGTAGACTTATTCTCCTCCTGTCTTCTGTTTTCTTGGCAGATCTTTACCAGTTATCAAGGTGCATATGTTCGCCTACTGTATCACAGTGCTGGGCTTGTTACGTCAATGTAAGTAAGCACTTTGGCTCACAGGTTGTGATAAATAGCCGATAATATGCATTTCTCAGTAACTGGTCCATAATTTATCAGTCTGATTTTGTGCATTCCAAAAAGTTATTAATTATTAAAAGTAACTTTGGAAGACACACAATGAAAACACTGATTTCTTTATTGCTTGAACTGCTGTAAGGAGGTCCTACAGAGAAATCCAAAACACACCAACATTAAAACCCAATCACTCACAATCTGAGGAAAGGCACAAAAAGAATGGTCCTCTGGAGAAACTCACGGCAGGCTTCTGCACTGACTGAGTGGAGCACAGTGAGCTGTAACACTAAGGCAGAAAATCAACAACGACACAGGTTTCTGAGTTCAGCTCTAATATTCAGACTATCGCTTGCTGATTTAGCTTTCAACCATCTAGTTATCCTGAAAAACTGTAAAAGTCATAAGATACAGTTGATAAACAAGAAAAATGCAGTACCAAGTCCAAATGACACCATACTGTATATGACAAAACGGTGCAAACACTAGTGAATTAAGACATCTTTGAAAAACACAGCAGGTCCATGACGATTTGTGATTATGTGTGTTCAGAATAAAAACATCAAACAAATCACACTGCAATGATTTACATGTTTAGAAAATAAACGAAGGTAAATGTTAAGGCCAAAACTAACTGGCAGGTCTTCCACCATGACTGCATAGGATGAATGCAGGAAAACACAGTGAGAGTAGATGTGAGAGAGGAGGAGACACGAAAAAGCAAAAATGACAAGCATTAGCAAAGAGTATAAGGCAGGGACTGTAACCTTACCACCTGAACATGTTTACTGACAGATGGGACTGCTAACAAATCTCAATACCTTTTTGATTCCAACCACAGTGTGCATCTTCATTTGGGATTCAATACTCAAAGCTCACATTCAATCCTCATCCTCTTCTTTACTGATCTGAAGGTTTCTGATTGAAGAAAAGTTGAAGAATATACGTGTGGCTGTATCTGTTTAGACACCATTTAACGTTTATATACTCCGGCTCTTATCAATA
Organism: Sparidentex hasta; assembly: GCA_030272975.1. Taxonomy (NCBI): domain Eukaryota; kingdom Metazoa; phylum Chordata; class Actinopteri; order Spariformes; family Sparidae; genus Sparidentex; species Sparidentex hasta. The sequence continues at coordinate 50,545 of JARJLU010018936.1, forward strand.
AGGATACTGTACAAAACGTTTAGCTGTTTGTGACAGCGAAGTATCTGAAAAAAATCTATTTTGATATTAGTACAAAAAGTGCCAATTTAATCATGTTCATTTATCTGACATAATGGACATAATGTCTTGATCACAAACTGATGATTCATTGATGAGGAACTCCACCAATTTTACACATTAATAGGGGTTTCCTCATCATTCAGCCTAAGATAACAAGTTGTACAAAGTATTCTGTGGTACTAAAATCTGTGAGTAACAAAGAAAAAACAAAAAAAACAACATAGTGATGATCAGGGTTATCTCAGATATCTTGGGCTTGGAGATGACAACTGTTTAACAAAAAGCCTGCTGTATAAACTGAAGACACTAGCTTCTGGGTGTTCACTAGACACCTAGAGAACATTACTATGGGACACCATTATGGGAAAACTAGGATCCAACGATTTTAGAGCATGGATACTTGAGATTTAAGAGTCAGGATCTCTCGACCTCTGCTGCAAAGATATCCTGACAATTCTCTCTAAATCTGTCTCCCAACCATACAGCTTTGAGTGCTATTCTAGATGTTTTTGAGAAGCCCGTTGTTTGATTTGATATGAAATGTTATTTTTTGTACTTATTGGGGAACAAGGTCAATTTTCCAAAGTTTTCAACCTGAGTATATGGGGCAAAACGGACAAATCACTCTATCATATAACAAAGAACACAAACTTATGAAGACAATGTGACAAACTTGACTTGGGGTAAGTGACCTTGATCGCTTATTGCAACGACAGACTGATTTACAGTGTACGAGGGATTTATCAACAGACTACTTTTACAAAAACCACTACTGCTTTACTCGGTTAGTTTGTTAGCTTGGCATTTTAGCTAAATCAGTACATCTTAATTGATCTGACCACACTGTCAGTGAGCCAGTCAGTGCTGCATTGTGGTCCCAGATACCCCTGGGAACCTTGACAGAGTTCTGCAAGCTGTTGGTGTTTGCTGCCAGTCCTGCTTGGTCTACAGTATGTTTCATTTTAATGTGATGATATATCTGGGTCACAAAATAACATATTTGGAGCCTGCTATTGCGAATCCACGTCTCTGCCACTGTGAACTGTTTTGATGTGACATATTTGCAAGTGGGCAGTTCACACCCTCTTGTTGTTCATTTGACCCCGCTGTGTCAGGGCCTTTAAGCAGAGTGGTCATTGGAACAGGATTAAAAACAAAAAACATTTATGGTCATGAAACTAATGAGTGTCCTCTTTGTCTTCTGATTTTCTTAAAAATGTGTCTGAAAGTTACATCAACAACGTGTTTGCAGCACTTCTGATGTCCCTTTCACTGGCTAATTAAGTAAAAGAAATAAAAAAATCACATTGTTTGTGTCCAACACTAATACAAACCTTCGGAAAAAAAAAAAAATGTGTTCCTTTTTAAGACTTTAAAATATATGTAAAATCTCAGCATCATATTTGGCTCTTCCAACAGGTAACAAGAGATTTCTTTTTTGTTTTGTTAGTACTGACCTGTGCTCCCTTTACATGACAAGATCAGGCATACACTAAAACGTCTCGTAACAACATATAAACATTTGCGCTTTGATTATATAGTGTTGTATATCACAAAATGTGCAAAAATATAGTAATTTCCTCTTAATCTATAGATCTGTAGCAGTACTGTGAATAGGACAGAAGAGCACGTCAGCTAAGTTAAAGGACTACCTGGACATTTTGAGTATCCTTTAACAAACACAGCTAATTGTGAGGGGCAATTCACCTAGAAATATATTTATATTTAAAGACTAAAGTGAATACTAAGAGAAAATCTTACTGAATATGTACTTATTATTATTTACACTTCCATCAATTAAGTGGTAATAACTAGCTGGTACTGTTGTCAAACTGTGTAACAAGATACAGGGAAACCACGTATATCAGTGTCACAGCAATCCTTTAAGAAAGGTTTAAAAAAAAAACAAGAAAAAAAAAAAAGAAAAAGAAAAAAAAAAAGAAAAAACCCCAGACACGCTAGCTGAGGTTGTACTTGGGCAAAGCAGTGCTTTGAACTAAATGCTAAAACCAGCATCCTGATACAGTCACAATGACTATAATATGCTTATGATCAGCAGATGGCTACCATCTTAGTTAAGCACGTTAGCATACTAACATTTGTTAATTACCAACAAGTACAGCTGAGGCTACTGGGAATGTCATAAGTTAAGCAGGTATTTGCTCACTGATTTGGTCAAAGTTTTAGACAAACTGTGGCACCAGAAGAAGAATTGAGGAGAGTATCACCCAGAATCTGGTGCCCATCTACAGGACATCAGTGATATCGGTTAAGCAAAATGTCTGCAGAGAGCCCAAAGAATACTAGAACACCCACTCCAACCACAGTCGGTTCATCCTGCTGCCAGACTACAAAGCAGCTTCTTTCCCAAATCATGTTTTTTTTGTTATGCAACCCTGTATTGAAGAACGACAATAATGAACCGTGACTCTCCATCCTCAGGAGAAGGTGGATGACCAAACTGTACGGCAAATTTGTGGTAAATATTTCAGTCCGGACCATAGTGGTGGACTATATGAGCAACACTGTCATTCCTGGAAACCTGTTGCTAGCATGGCTAAACACATCTCAACAAAGAGAAAAGAGCAGCAACAAACAGAGACAAATCTTTTGGCGTACCGCGTCACAAACTTAAAGCTTCCTCAGTCAGCATGGAACCTTCTGTCACAGCATCTCTGTAAGAACTGAGCATTCACACTGTCAACATGTGACTTAACACTGAAAAATGTAACAATTGCAATTCAGATTGCTTGTTGCTTCTCTTCACATCATTCCTGTTTTAATTTGACTCAACTATTTCATTCACACATTGAATAAAATTGTGCCTGATAATTTGTCCCCATCATGTAATTTCATGTAATTTCATGTATATTTTATACAAATATTGTAATTTTGATGACATTTGGTGATCAGTATATATACTTGTCACTTGTGACTTCTGAACTCACAATGATAACAGTGTGAATGCACAGTGGGTTATGCATACACCACTTTTTTTTTATTTCGGCAGCTAAACTGCTATTTGGTGATGAAGAAATACTCATAAAAGTCTCTCCTTCACACAACCCAAACCATCTGAGCACATAATGAAAAATAAAATAAATAAGAGAATAAAAAAGAGGAATAACAAAGGTATGAAACTGATCTTGTGGGGGTCAGGTCGGTGTGTTAATATATGTGAAAGAGAAAGCAGAAGTAAGAAAATAAAGCGCTGGTGAACCCTGCAGTAGAGTCTGCTAGCTGCTGACAAGCTCAGACAGAGAGGGAAACGAAGCTGTTGTACTGCTCGATGTTTCTCTTCAGGATGTCAGAGCAGGGGCCCAGGAGTCGCTCAAACCGCAGCCGGTCCAGTTTGACACACTTAAGGGGTCCGCATGCAACAACAGTGGCAGCACGGGGCCGGTTCATCAGCAGGGCGATCTCACCTGAGGGACATGAGGAAAGACAACCAATGTAATGGAGTCCTGTCAACAGTCATTTCAGCAGGACAATGTCAGCAACTACCTGGTCCCAATGAAAATGTGTCTGTGCTGTAGATGTCTGCCAGAGCATTGTGTTTTTCTGACTTACCAAAGTAATCTGATGTTCCGAGTCTCCCGACCTCCACAAACTCCTCGTCCACTGACCGCCTTTGGAGCACCACTGCTGTCCCCTGACAACACAACATCAATCTTAAACTACACATCATAGAAAGCAGCGGTTCTCAGAAAATCTAGATCACGATGCAGATGGATTATGGATGATGGATTATATCTCTCAAGAAAAATCCAGTGTAACTGTTGTTATGTTAATGAAAGAATGACTGAGTCAGAAGAAAAGAAGCAGCATTTAGTTGTTATAGATTACAGGTACAAGGGCTGACTATAATGTCAACTCATGTTGCATTTTAACTGGTTTAAGACTATGACAAAGCAGCATTTCCTCATAACCCTCCTGCTTATAATAGCCACTTCTAATTAAGAACATGTCTGATAAAAAGTTGCAAATGACACTGGCGAAGGGGCGGAGGTGAAAAAACAAGGAGAAACCACAATATATGGGTGAAATAATGGATACTACAGCAACAGACAGACAGTGACTTAACCAGAATGGTGTGAACTCATTTGATAAAGGCTTAAATGTAATGGATGTTCATTTAAATGTTCAAAAGTCCTGCACTGCAGGTTTTAACCTTGTAGTTTAATTTTAGCAACAAATACAACTGACAGTCTAAATCAAGTCTAGACTTTGCTTAGAGGTGAGATAATATTGATTGATATCAATAACTACTTACAAGTAGTTCATACTTATGATCAAAGCTGATCCTAAGTCTTTTTATTTATTTACCGTATTTATTTATCTATTTAAATGCATGTGCTACAGCAAGGACACTAGGGACAGGGACCATCCCCATAAGCTGATTTATTGAACCAAAACAACTGTTTAGCTGAAAAAGCTTCTGCATGGAGCCTTCAGAAATGTACAGCAGGTTTCACTGTTATGTAGACCTACTTCAAGGACTTAACTGACAGTCTTGTTCCATAGTGGTACCATGACCAAAACTAATGTCCCGTGGAAACCAGTTTGAGCAGACCAGTGTTTGTTGCTGTCTGTATGTACCTCCAGGATGATGAAGAACTCGTCACCGGGCTCTCCCTGCACCACTATTTTCTGGCCGTCCTCAAACTGCACCGTCTCCAAGGCATCAGCCACTGTCAGACGCTCCCACTTGTCCAGAGACTCTGTTCAGGAGCAACGTGTGGTCAACACTCCTCTGGATATATAGTATACTGTTCATGGCAGCTTTACAGTAAAAAATGATTAAGAGCAACCAGTGAACTTAAGCAATTACCTAAAATGGAAACCTTGCTGAGGAACTCCTCATACATCTTGCGCTTTCTCAGAGTGCTTCCCTTAAAACAATAATAGTCATGTGAGAATCTGATCATAATGTGGATATATAATCAAAAACATTATTTCCCATAATCGTTTGGTCAGTTTTGCATCACTTACCATCAGTATTCTCCTGTAGCTTTCTCTGTCAATGCCCCACAGCTTGACGTTATCCTTGGCCCGGACTGTAGCTGCACGAGGAGTCCCATAGATCAGAGCCAGCTCCCCAAAACTGCCTCCCTCACCAATGCTGGTCACAAATTGATTGTTCACATAAACCTGGAAGACAGACAGCAGAAACTGACTGACCGGGTTTCTAATGACGTGCAAGGGACATGTTTTACAACAAATCTGGGTCGTGGAGTCTGATATCAGTCTGTCCTGCATCAGCAAGTCTTTCTTGCTAGTTGAGTGAAAACATTTGTTCCTCCATTTACCTCAGTCATGTGTCTCCTTTGTTACACGACAATGAAAATCACACATGTGAATTCTATAACGAATGCTTTAAAATGTAAAATGTGAAGGTTGTTCTATTCAATCATTTGTCTTCAAAAAACTAATTTCTCATATCCTCAAACTTGACTTTATATGGTCTGACCATTTCCATTACACAGGATATCTAGAAAGTGATAGCAGGCAGACAGTGTGAATGTTCTTTGTTGTGGAAATTAAAGCTGCATTGCATTTTTTTGGTATCAATTGTTATCCTTAATTTTTCCATCACTGAAGCTCACCTAGCTAAAGAAGTAAAGAGAAATACAACTTTTCAAATACTGGAAACTGTAAAAAGAAAATAAGACAGCTCTTACATCCATCTCTCCCTGGTCGATGACATAGAAGTTGTCTCCCTCATCACCTGGAACAGGAGCAGGAGGAACAGGTGAATTAATAAATGGAAGAAAAATACAACAATTTGCATGTGAGATGGTGTTAAAACTCACCTTGTTGGATGACTGTTTCTCCAGCAATGTAGTTGACAGAAAACATTGCATCAAAAATATCGCTGAAGGGGAGAAAATGAACAGATTAGCACGAAATGCTTTGAAAAAGATGGTTAAACACTGAAATGATTGGTGCCATTACCTCCTCTCATTGTCGTCCAAATGGGCAAACAGTACATTCTTAGCCATGGCTTTGGACAGGGCAGCCATGCTCTTGTAGTCTTTTGGGATGACCTTTGGTGAAAGAAAGGTTATTTAGATTCTTCTAGTGCATTTCAGTGAATTTTAACACAGATATATGCAAGAATCAAGAAGTCAAATGGCTCGCTTGTGTCCTCTGGTGACCCTCTTCTGCTATTACACAACAGTGATGCATGAGACAGGCAGATACTGTAGTGCTGTGGTGAACATACTGAGGGAATTCAGGCCCTGTATTAAAACGGTGCACTTTGTACTTTTGGGGGAAGAATTTCAGAACTGTGCTGTGCTGCTCACTCATGTGTTTGTGTTCAAACAGGCAGCACTGCTGCAGCACAGTTCATCAACACATTGGTCCCAACCCTGACCCTTGTCCCAATTTGTTTACATGGAATCTGGCTTTGATAATTATCAATAAACATAATCACTGGATTTTCATTAACCCCACTGAAAGACTGAGAAAGCAGGATGGGGTAAGAGAGGTAGGGATGGAGGGAAAAAGATTACACAGGAGAAAAAACTGCCTTTCACCTGTAGTGTGTATTCTCTTAATGTCTGTGACATATTCTGTATAATTAAGAACACTGTAGTGAAACTCTGCTATGATGTCCACGACTGTGTACAGGTTGTTTTCAAGTCTACAAACTAAAAAACTCTGTTTTCATGACTGAATGAACTGAATAAGCAAACCGACCTTAAAGGACGACACAATTTATACCATTTACTGTGTTTATATGTGGCGGACCCCGTCACCTTTCTAGCTTCAAACAGTATTCTGGGACCTTACTTTCCTCTGAGAACAGCTTGTTTATTCATTTATGGAAAACTAAATAGAGTTTATTCTATTACCTCATTAATATTGTAAATACTCAAAATTCTGAATTTGAATTTCTTCAGCAAACCTACATAATGACCCTTTAACAACCCAACTTAGAGATCTGATCACAGTGACAGCTTTACACGTCAGTTCACTGACATTACATCAGTAAAGTGGACATTAATGTGCATCTTCTGATTGGATTTCATGTCCCAGCTATATATGCAAATGAACACATACATCAATGGAACAAATTGACAGTGTTTTTTGTTTTTTCTTAACACAAATATTAGAGTGAACAACAGAATGATTTTTTTTAAGGGAGTGTGGGGACTCTCTCCATGGGAGGCAATGAAGTGTCCACTTCTGAGCGGATCTTGATACCAGGCTATTTCACTGTTGCACTGGCATTTCAGTTTTCCAGTTTTTCCTCAACATGTGAATTAATGTTAATGTGTTTATCTAAAGCTACACTGGTAAAATTGTTGGTCCTTTGGGGGCAGCAGAACAACCGACATATCATCATCTTATAAAGTTAAGACATGTTTGGACATGTCACTTACTAACACATACAGTAGATACAGAGCAACTTATGTCATCATTTTTTTATGTTTTTGTATCCATCATAAAACTGACTCTCTGGTTCAATCTGCCATAATCTTGCCCTCCTCACAGTCACCAAAGCAAGATGGCCAAAAACAGGGAAGCAAAGACTGAAACGATGGCAGTGATCATTTAGCAAGGTAGGCAAGACGACAACTATCAGGAAGGAGCAAAAGAGACCATAGAATACAGAAGGAGCATCAAATCTGAATACCAATCTACTGTCACATGGAGGGCCACAGAGGAGAGGAAAAACCTGCTCTCTCCAAGCCACCTAGACTAAGGGAGAGGATTGCAGCCCAGTACAGAGAAAAGGAAGACAGCATGGAGAGAAAAATGGCCATACGTAGAATGTCTCATGCAGGAAGCTGAGACAGCCGCTGAACAATAAAGTTTACATTAGAGCCAAGAAACTACAGGGTGATGGGACAGATCCAGGACCAGGACCAGCAAAGCTAATCATGTTTTTGCCATGCTCAAACCCATCTGGAGATCTACCAGCCACAGCATCCACACTTTGACCAGGATCCTTAGAAGCATTGTCTTTTCACTGTGCACCTGTGCTTGTTCCAGAACAAGCGCTTCAGGCGTATCCTCAAGACCTTTTGGCCAAACACCGTCCCAAATGAGGATCTTGGGAGCAGGGCAGAATCCATGACCATGCAAGAAACCATCCAGATGCACCGATGGAGATGGCTTGGACATGTTTTGTGCATGCCACCTAATTTACTTCCCTGAACAGCTTCACTTCACACCCCAGGAGAAAAGATACTGTGGGCAACTGTGGGAGACAGACCCCAGTACAGCAGCAGACAGAGTGAAGTGGAGATCGCTTGCTAACACCTCGTGTGCCAGACGCTACAAAGAGGATGAGTGAGAGTGAGTGTGGTTTGGTCTCCTCTTACTCCTGAGGAATCATCTTTTAGCTGCTAAATGCTCCCCTTTGTTCACCAGCTAGTTTTTAACCACACATGTCTGCTGTTTGGTGCTGAGTTGAAACTGTCACTAAAAGCAGCTGCCTGCTGCTGCTGTAAACAAAGCTTGAGTTTTAGGTATAAAAATATGGATTCGTTCAGCTTGAAGAACAGTAGTAAGGCGTGCAAAATGTAAACAAATTATCACTACCGACCTTTCTGACATAGGAAGCAGCATCTTCCTCAGTGTAGACCTCAGCACTGATGGCTCCTCTCCTGCTCCGACCCCTCACCACAGGGTTCATGGGTGGAGAAACTTCTTCCTCACGGGAATCTGACCGCGAGCGAGACTTCTGCTGGGAAGCAATCTGCTGAGCCTCCTCCTGCTGGGCAACAGGCACACAAAACCACATCTGAGCTGCTCAAAGACTGCATGACTTCTCAAAATCTGAATTCAATTCAATTAAAATTTTGTCGTTATGTCTTCACACCTATCAAAGTCATGTGAAGTTCCAAAGTCCAAAAGACACTATAGAGAATACTGCTTTGCTGTGATGCTCCAGAAAGAAACAACAAAACCTCACCTGACTTCCCATCAGCATGAAAACGACTAGTTATTGACTGCCTTTAATTTCTGACTGAACTGAAACTTGCAGGAAAATTGTTTGATATTTTGTAACATAATCACTAACATTAAATCAAATAAGACATTGAAATCTAAGACAGTTTCTCTTAACACTGACTTCACAGAGAAACTTGTTACAATCACATGTGTGAGCACACACCTTTTCCAGTCTTTCAAAGTAGTCCCTGAGGAAGGCCATGGGCCTGTCTGGCCGAGCCATGCACAGCTGGATGATGCAGTCCTTCAGCAGCTGCTGGATGTTGTGCTTCTGGACATACTGCTCACACTCTCGAAGGCTCCGCTCCTCCTCACTGCTCATACTGCCTGATGCCATCTTTATCTTGTGACCTGGAGGGAGAGGAGAGGGAAATACACTGATGAATCTAAAAGATGTCTTCTGCTATTCTGTATGGAAAATAGAGGTGTGGAAATTTTACACTGAGAAGACATGGTAGATTCTCCATCAATGAAGAGAGAGAGCATTATCGAGAGTCTGCAGTTTATGGCAAATGTTGATTTTTCAGCCTCAGTTGGACTATATAGTTACTTCCTGACTTTGCTCCCATACCTTGAATTGACCCAGGCTAACATTATTTATGTAGAGATCATCTGCGAACGTGTCTGACCTCATGAAATTGCTGGGAAGTACGAACTGGACGAGACCCACGCTGACTCACAACAATTACTAATCACACCAGCCATTTTCAATCGAAGCAAACATCTGCAGTCAATAAACACCTCATCTTAAAGCTGCTATGTGAAAACAAGATTATTGTAGATAACATCAAATATGAAAGGCACTGCTGATGGATAAATGTTTTGGTATTGTAATGTTTATGTACTGAGGTACAGATATTGAAAAGCTTTTTATTTTGTAGACTGCTGTAGTCGGATAATTGGAAGGACTTTGTGGATAAAAGATTTAAATGATTTAAATGATGAAAAAGTAGCTACGTGCAGTCACAGAGATCTCTGAGGATGCCATACACTGAGGTGCATGGAGAATCATTGTTCAATTGAATCATTGACAGCGGAATCATGATCAAATCGAATTGTGAAGCCAGTGAAGAATCACACCTCTAATTGATAGGCTAATTTTACTTACGGAAATGGGAGTTTACCAAATAAGAGTTACTAATAGCATGCCACCTGTGAAGAGGGCAAAGCACTTCTCACTTTCTATTATCCTTAATATCAAGAGAATATCATGTCACGATTAATGGGTAATCGTCACACAACAGGATTAGAAAGCTTCTCTGAATTCGCTGAAATCTTATTCATGCCTTAAACCAGATCCATTGAGAACTGATATCATCAAATACTCCAAGGTGATAAAACAATACTAATGATTTAATAAATGGATGATGAAAAGGGAATCAGCCAAAATATTTTATGTAACTTCACTTCGAAATGTGCTAAATGTGTTTTTTTCCATTGAAATAACATAAATCAGAAATACAGCTAACTGACTTTTAGATACCCCGGTGCAGTCATGTCAGCACAGCTGAAAACTGCTGATTATAGAAGCAATAAAACTGGCTGGTCAAATTGGATGCCTGTGTACTGTGTGGCGAATGCATTGATGAGCAGCTGCTGCTGCTGCTGCTGCTCACTCATGTGTTTGTGTTCAAACAGGCAGCACTGCTGCAGCACAGTTCATCAACACATTGGTCCCAACCCTGACCCTTGTCCCAATTTGTTTACATGGAATCTGGCTTTGATAATTATCAATAAACATAATCACTGGATTTTCATTAACCCCACTGAAAGACTGAGAAAGCAGGATGGGGTAAGAGAGGTAGGGATGGAGGGAAAAAGATTACACAGGAGAAAAAACTGCCTTTCACCTGTAGTGTGTATTCTCTTAATGTCTGTGACATATTCTGTATAATTAAGAACACTGTAGTGAAACTCTGCTATGATGTCCATGACTGTAGACAGGTTGTTTTCAAGTCTACATTTGCCAAGAACTTTACAGGTGTTGCAGCAGAAATAGGCAGGACTACACACCCAGCCTCGCTTGACACACATGAGAAGCACGACCCTTACATCCAGTGTGGCCAGTCTAACCTGATAACACTATGGGATGCCAGTCCCAAAGCCATATCCAAGATTGACAAATAAAAGGCAAAGATGAAATGCACCTTGGCTATGCATACGTTAATGCATTAGTAATGATGGTCAAAAATAAATAATAAGAAAAAAGGAAATTTGAAAAGACAACAACAACAATGACAACAACTCAAAGCTACTCTTAGTTTTGATGTTTAGGTACCGTCATGGTCATTCCTGAAGAGAGGAGTAGACTTTTCTTTATTCAAACACTTGTGAGTGGACGCCTCAACCATCACCTTGAAACACCTTCTTTGGGTTTACTTTTATACATGCACACAACCTAAACCTACATGATTAACTTCTGTGTCTCCAAGCCAAGTGTAAGACAAAGGGGTGGTAACATAAAAAAGAAGAAAGTTAAATCAATAAACTCCTTAATAAGTAACTCCTTTAGCCATGTCCATATAGGAACCAGGATTGATTGTCCCACATAGCATTCAGGGCCTCACAGGTGGTGTGAACAATACCAGTCTCTGTAAGAATATCACCTGAGCAGTGTTTTCCCACTACAGGTCTGCAGTCCTGTTAAAGGGACACTATGTCGTTTGAGTATAAAGTTTAACATTAACGATATTAATGAGGTAACAATACAAACTCTAAAATATTTAATTTTTCTCTAAAAGTGAATAAACAAGCTGTTCTCAGGGGCAAGTAAGATAGAAAGTTGGCAGGGTCCGCCACATATAAACAAAGTGTGACATAAACAGTATAAACTGCGTTGTCCTTTAAGATCAGCTTGTTTATTCAGTCGTGAAAACAACGAGATTTTGATTATCTAATTTAGCAAAAAGAACTGTAATACAGTAGCTACATAAGTAAGCTATAGACAAATATATAAATGTAATTTATTGAAGAAGTTAGCTGTAAGTTGTTAGCGACCATTACTGTCGTCTATGAGGGTACGTAACTTAACCGACGCTCGTCAAACGTCCGTCAAAACGTTCCGTGATGAACGTAATTCAAAGTTAGTGTAATTTAACCTGAGTATGGTTTATGAGTAACTTCCATCCATTTTGGATAGCAACCACATGAGCTAAATTATGTTAGCTTAGCGAGCTAACTGTTAGCCATCAGGAGTCCGGTCTCAAAACAATTCAAGAATCATAGCTTTCCTGACACAAACAAATTACAAATGAAGAATTGTGTCCATGACAATGTGACAAATAAGTATTCACACTGCAAACTAAACAAAAAACGCTCACCAACTATGAAATGACGTGTATCCTGCTTGTTTTTCGTCGGCTGACACCAACGGAATTCAGATGAGCTTCGCCTCGGATGGATAGCGGACGACAGCAGGCGTCATCAGTGGGCGGGACCAAAGAGCTGCGATCAAGTGGGACACATAGACGTAATATACGTAGACGCCTCTTAGACTGACGCTGCCTATTGGAACTAACGTATCAGCGCGGCCGCCATTTTGGATGGGTCTCCAATGCGACCCCCCTGCATTTATTTGTACTGAGGAAGGTGTTTCCCTAACTAAAATAATCACAACCTCCCGAATTTTTACCGGATTTTCACACGGTTACAAGCGGCAGAGATTTAGTTATGACACAGGGCGCTGTCACAAAAATTATATGAAAAAAAAAATCTTACTTTTGAAAGGTAATCCCCCGCGATCTGGTAACAACACTGCGGCGGTTATTGCAACCATAAACTGCACAAAATACGGTCAGAGTTGCTCGCTCTCCGTTGATTCCGATTGACTCTGGTGCAAGCCTACAGTGAGGAGACCCAATCAAGATGGCGGCGACGCGGGATTACGTTCTAGCACGCTGTGAGGCGTCTACGTATATTATGTCTATCTGTGTGTAAAGTCACTTTTCACCTCACAAATCAAATGTTTCATACTGTAAAATGAGTGTTTTCTGTTGTCTTCATATCAGCCTGCAGATTGTATACTTATACTTAACCCCTAAAGTTGTATTTTTAAATTTCAGTCACTATACAGCAGACTAGTTTGGATGTGGTGTGTTTATACACTTCATACACACTATATAATAATATAACAATTTCTGGTGCTGCTACTTTATTCAGGCCTACTAGTGATATCTGTGTAATGTACTTAGACCTAATGTCAGAACAGAGAAGATGTTTGTACAAAATCGGAATAAAAACACATCCAGTCATCGCATTTCACTCAACACTACACTTTCCACTGACGACAGAGGATTGTGTGAAATCATGTTCACATCTTATGAATTTACGGTCATGCCAGTATAACAGCACTGATTAAACAATTTTATTTCATGACAACAAGGAAAAATTCAACATAAACTAAACAAGAGCAATTAATTAATTAACATTTGACTGTGAACATGTTGAAATTGAATTCAGAGAAAACACATATGACTGGATTACAGTGCTAAAATAACAACAGACACTATAAAAGAAAAAAAACAACACAACAAACAAGACAAAAAAAAAAAAAAGGAATACATCGAAAGTCATTTGAGCTGATGTCACCTGAGGGCTTTTCCGTTTACTCTACCATATTCACCACTTCATTGGCTCTACACAATTACGTTTTAACTGTAGCCAAATTTCCTGGCTGAGAAAAGTGAAGTGGACAGCAGGGAGAAGACTAAAGCATGTAAGATTGTGTGACATTTCCAAAGCGGTATGATCAGGCATGAACAAAACTCTTGAGGGGCTTGAGATTAAGGGTCTAATCAAAGTAAAGTCAGATGGGGTTAGGCTTATATTAGCATACCCTTCAGGCTCTACAGGGATTTAGTTAGACTGATATCTTGTTGTCGGCTCGTGACGGAGCAAACAACACTCACTTTAAGCGGTCTGAATGTCAAACAAAATAATATGCAAACAACAAAATGTGTTAAATGAATTCAGTTTATGAATGTTACAGATGCTTGAAAGACCCCAAACAAAAGGAAAAACAGGTAAAATGCATGACTGGTTGACATCATTATTATTTATTTTTTTTTAAATAAAATTCAATTTTTTTTTATCTCAACGGTGTCTTTGGTTTCCTAAATACTTGCAGCAGTCATGACAATAGATGTCAAACTTTCTTGGATTGTAGCAAATATTCCCACTATATCCATTACTAAGTGCATGACCTTTTTCTGTCTAGCTTACAGTCCACTTAGGTGCATATGTCAAATTAGACAAAAACTACATCAGAACACACGAAAAAAATATGCCTCTCAATCCTCACTAGAAGTGTCTGTTTTTTGCAGAGACCCTGCCCTCTGCCTTTGTATTCTTATTTTCTTAGTAGTTAGCTGCGTTCAAGGCGTTTTTGGGTGTCACCCTTTGGATAGTGGTATGTAAACTCCAGCCAATAAAAACAAGCAGGGTGTGCGGTTGGAACTCTAAAAACATGGCAACCAGGTTACATCGCTGTCTCCGTCTCTCTGCAAGTCATAAAGAGCTGCAGGTCTGTGTGTCCGCTTGACTGAGGGCAAAGCTACACACACACAGATAGTAACAAAGGATACAGGATGTAGCCTGCTTCGACTCTGCTAACACAAAATCTGGGATGTGCAGAGAAGTGGGTATGTTTATTTGTACTTGTGAATGTAATTGCTGTGGAAAATTCTGAAAAATGAATGAAGCTGTTTTTGCAGAAGCACTTGTATGAGCCGGCAGTGTTGATGCAGCGAGCGTTCCGGCACGGACTGCTGTGGGCTCCTGGTTCTGCACACTCATCGATGTCTGAAAGAAACAAACACAAGCACTTCTTAACTTACGTAGTGTAAAATGTAAAAAAGGAAATGAAACAAATACAAAGCTCCCACACTTAGAAGTCAGTGCATATACCTCTGTTGGTTACATAGTTGAGTCCACTTCTTTTGAAAATTAGCCAGTTACTAACTAAATAATATGGCTATTTTTGTAATTAGTAACATAATCCAGCAGTTTACAAAAAAATGTAATCCATCCTAAATACTTTTGGATTGCCCTTGGATTATTTCAATATGAAACATCAATAATGTTTTACTTAAAGCTAAAAAAAACATTGGATGCAGCCACAAAAGTTGGCCACAATACAACATTTTCAAAAATAAAATACAATTTGAACAGAACAGAACGAGATCAGAAAAGGGCTATTTAATCATTTTGTCTGACATGAGTGTACATGACGCTGGCGCAGGTGTGTCTTTAAATACGACAGAGTAGCTGAACGACACACTTGTTGGACTTCAGAGCCTGACCTTGAACACAATTGGCCTTAAAGCAAGAATGCAAACACATCTCCCACCCTGAGTGTTACAAGAACAGAGTTGACCACATTTTCCAAAAAATTGCTGCAGCACAACCTTTTTAATTTTTTCCATTTAATTGCATGTCCATGAACTCCTGTCCATGTCATCAGCTAACCCTGACTCAATGATTGGGTGAATGTAGTCCATCTCAGTATCAGGTGGCGATCTGTGTCTCCTGGTAGGCAGGCAGGCTGTACAGCAGTCCTTCATCGAGGTAGAGGCCTAACCCGTTTGGACACAGGGAGTGGAACTCAGCTTACTGGAGAAGACCAGGCAGAGTTGAATAAACAGTCCATACGACATCGAGTAGATACAGAATATTACCTAATGTTCACTTTTTAGGTCAATTCTCAAAACATATCCAATATATTGACTTAAAGACCTGCCAATAATCACTGCACGTGTAGCTTACAGTAAGGTATGACTTGGTTGAGTGCGTGTTTACTTGCACTATTCTCTGGTAAATGTACCTGACTGGGTGACGGGGCAGGGGTAGATCTCACAGTAGTCTCCCCAGCCTACAGTGACGTTGGTGGCCAGGACGCTGTCGCAGAACACGGTGTCATCGAGGTTCAGGTAACACTCCTTCTTCTCATAAGCACTCGAACTGCTGCAGGAGTACACACCGTGGGCGTTAGGAAATCCAGTGATTGGACTGGACTGTTTTTTTTTTCCCTCTGGGTTTTAATGCTTTGAATCCTGTAATTCAGTTAATATAGAATGCATGATTTATGATTCGCTTATTAATTGTTTGGCTCTGAGGATTTGCAGGCCAAACAATTACGGTTGGTTTGAAACTGAACTGACATGTTTTGGGTTCGGGACAGGCAGGGATCAAATAATCAGGCCTGGTTAAAGCTGCGGGATAGATGTGGGTCTACAGTGAAGCAGAGGGAATCAGAGCAGGCTTACCCTCACAACTGTGCTTGTCCTCTGAGAGGACATAGCCGTGATTGCAGACACACAAATACGAGCCGGGTCTGTTCTAGCAAGAGCTGTAGGGCTGGCAGAGGCTTCTGTCTGCACATTCATCTATGCCTGAAAGGGAAATCACACATGCTGCTCACACACAAGTATTTGTTTCAGTCCAAACACCATCTGAGACACAAACAAATTGTTCTTTTTTTAAAGAGCATCAGAATGTAGTCATTGGATATATTTGGCTGTATTATAACTTCCAGCTAATTCTCCCTATAAAACGTTTTGCTTTGTGGAAACTTTTGGAACTGTTTGATCTATCTTTCATTAAAAATGTTTCTATTCCTGTTTATTTGATCTTATTCATTACTTTCTTTAATTCCTCCATCCTCATGTCCTTAGGTCCTTTTCGCTTCCTATGTGCCTTGTCTGGCTTCATTTTCTCTTGTAAAGCACTTTTTAACATTGTTAAGAAAAGTGCTTTAAAGTTTCATTTTATTAGATTTGTTCAGACATTTCAAACATTTGCAGATGTGGTGTCAGTAGCATGTACTTTTTGACTCAAAATCCCATAGTGTGATGTCATTGAGAGACACCTGCCGGTGATGATGCACAAATAATGAGTCATAAGCTATAACACTTACAGTTTAGTGTTTACTTTTGGGTTGATGACCGAGTTTCCATCATGCAGGACATAGTGAATGAGTAAATGAGACTTCTACCCTGATTTTGTTAGGGCCCAAGCAGGGAAACCTGCAACGTAACTATTGTTTTACTAAATTCGACTTTTTTGTCCCAAATATCGCATTTTCACTGCCTGCACATACTGCAAATCTCACTGAACTTGGAATATAGGTCAGACCGGGCGAAAATGTTTATAAGCTATTAGCGTTGCAAATTTCAGCTTATATCTACGTGTTCCCCGAATTGTGCTGAATCTCGTGATATAGGCAACACCCATTTCCGTCTGTTTTTTTTCCTCTCGTCAATTGGCCAAGTGTCTTTTTCGAACTCCTCCTAGGCAATTTCACCGATTTGCAAGAAACTTTGCACACAGCAAACAGAAAACTTTTTTTTTTTTTTTTTACAAAAAATTATCAAAAGAATTTTGATATTTCAAAGAATACTCAAGTTATCAAATGACAACTTCTCGCAGATTTTGCTCAAAGCAGGAAGTGTTACATATCTCCACATTGGTCAGTCCTAATGACATGAAACTCAGGTTACTACTTCCCCATGAGCCCCTGAGGCTCTGTGCAATATATTTGTAGATGACCACCAGGTGGCTCGCTTTAAATTTAAGTATTTCATATCTCCACATCGGTTGGTTGGATTAACACCAAACTTCATACAATTGTTGCCAATGCCCTCCTGACGATAGCTGAAGAACTCTAACATCTAACATCGGACTCTATGCATATGTATCATGACCAGACACATAATAAACATCGGGGGTACTAAAGAAGTCGGTCATTTTGATTCAAAGTTCCCATTTCAGCGCACCCTCTGACAGCGCCACTGCCCGATGCGCGTGGACTGCGAATCAATTATCAAAACACAACTGACCACAAATTACTTTGAGGGATTTTTCACCTGTAGTCCATTTTGTATCTATGTAGATTGCAGAGAGTTCCTCTGACTTCAGCGTACATTATCTAATGCCACCAGATTATAAAGGAACTACTTCTTCATTCCTCTCTGGACCGAACTTCACATGTTTGATAACAGCCCAGCCCTGAACACATAGGCCAGTATACAGTCACAACGCCACGTTTGGACACAGGAAATTACATCCAACCCCTTCCTGCACTGTCCGAAACATGGAGAGTTAAGGGCAATGGGGCCGGGTACGTGGCACGCCCTGACAGCAGCGTGGACTGCAAGGGCCCGTTCATTGCTGCTTGCTGCTTGCTTTAATTGTTATTATCAAAGTACGCCTGTTGAACTTAACTTTCCATTGGCATATTAGCCTTCAGCTTCTGGCCATGTTAGCATGCTGGTATTGATAAGTGTGTTTCATATACAGCGTCAAAGAGCAAGAATAGCTCTGAGGTATTTTTCTCTGTTAGTTTTCATTACTCAATAAATGTTATGTCCCTCTTTATCAGAACATTTCACAGACTGTGTTGACTGTGCAAAAAAAATGAAATACCACTTGAGGGGCAAAATGTGTTCCCACCTCAAAAAAGACAATGTCCTTCATTTTACATACATAACTGTACAACTACGACATACTACAGAATAAAGCCATTTGAACAAGTAATTGAATTTTTCTTTCAAGTTTTATTTTTTTATTAAAAAAAAAAAAAAATTGTGTGGGAACCGGAGCACCCGGAGAAAACCCACACAGGCATAGGGAAGGCGTGTTACAGGGACATTCCGATGTAAGTTTAATCCATGGTCTAACACACCCTGACACTGAGTAAGACCCCCCCTCGAGAGATCAAGGTAGCGGACTGCTAGTTTATGGAGTGCACGCAAAATCAGAAATGACTGCACGATGACAGTACACAGCAGAGTACGCCTCCAACAAGAAACTGCCATCAAAAGGCCACAAATAATGCTCAGAACAGCACCAAACTTCAGCAACAGTACAAACAGGGTCCCAGGACATAGTTTGAGGCATCCAACCTCTGCTAGCTTAGCTGGATTGCTATTGTAAAGTCAACATAACTCACAGCTCCCCTGCTGCAGCTTCCTGTTGTGGTGAAGCCCTGCGCGTCACTTACCAAGTGCAGTTAGAAACTCTGCTGCACTTGGTAATCGACTCGTCGGGACTCCCCCACAACAAGGGGGAGTTGTGAATTGTGTTGACTTTACAGTAGCAATTCGGCTAAACCAGCTGAGGTTTGATGCCTCCAACTACGTGCTGAGACCCTATTTGTACTGTCGCTGAAGTTCGGTGCTGTTCTGAGCATCATTTGTGACTTTCTGCTGGCAGTTTCTTGCTGGAGGCGTATACTGCAATGTCTTGTTATTGTGCGGCCATTTCTGAGGTTGCTAAAACTACGTAAACTAGCGGTCTGCTAACTTGATCTCTCGACTTCAGGTCTTACTCGGTGTCACGATGTGTTAGACCACGGATTAAACTTACACCAGAATATCCCTTTAACTCCACTTAGACAGCACACATGTAGCTTGTCTAAAAGACACAGTATGTGAAACAATTCTGATTAGCTCCTCATACTATGTCTGCAAGAGTGTGCTGCTGTTTGGAGGTAACACTGATGTGGTGCCAACCCATGCCTGACCACAGATGAGATGTGGTATCTACTGGCTGTCCACAGTAGAAATGTTCTTGATGTTGATGTTCGATGGCGATTGTGACAGCTTGAGTTGTTGAAGCCATCTCACTTCTTCCACTTCTGTGGTTTCCTCAATCCTAGAAAGTGACGGACTCGTTTCCAGGAAGACTTTTTTGATTTGGCTGGGTGAGTCTCCTCGGAGACTTGAGTCACGTCTAGTTCAAAGGCTGGGGCAGAAGCGATGGATTCCTGCTCACATGCCTTTTCTTCAGGGATTTTGGTCACCTCCAGAAGTTCGGGGGCCGAAACAGTATCGATGGACTCTTGCTCGCGCGCCTTTTCCTCGGGAATTTTGGTCACCTCCAGAAGTTCGGGGGCTGAGGTAGTAACATTAGACTCCTGCTCGCACGGCTTCTCCTCTGGGATTTCAGCTTCCTTCAACGCCTTAAGCTCTGTTGAGAGGACAAGGCTGAGAGAGACGTGAGCAGTAAGCTGACTTTTCAGCTCCTCCAGTTGTCTCTCATAATATTCCTCCTTCTCCAGTGTCTTTTGCTTGAGATTATTTATTTCCTCGGTCATGCTGTGACGGAGGTCGTTCTGCTCAGCCTTCAATTTGGTAATGACCTGCAAGTCTTTCAACATTGTGTCCACGTGAGCCTTGACTTTTTTCTCAAGCTCCCGTTGCAGACTTTCAGCCTGCTGTCTCACAGTGATGACTTCAGATCCATACCCATGGCTGATTTTTTCTATTTTGTCTTGGAGAGGGGTGTTCTTTTGCTGCTCCACCTGGAGTTCAGCGGTATACTTGTCCTGGCTGGATGCTTGTGCTATTTCCAGCTCGTTGTGTTGCTGTTGAAGGAGTTTTCTTTGCTGGGCTTCACCCTGAAGCTCGTGTCTGAGAGTCTCAACCTGGTGTCTGACTTAAATGACATCAGTTTCATACCTAACATAAGAATAGATAAGATGAAATTAGTATAAGGATAAACACACTACGCTGTAACTGTTATATGTACGCACATAATATATGCAATATATAATACTTCACAGTAATGACTTCAGAGTCATACCTTTGGCTGATTTTGTCCAGTTTGTCTTTCACAATATTGTTCTTCTGCTGCTCCACCTGGAGTTCAGCAGTATACTTGTCTTGGCTGGATGCTTGTGCTTTTTCCAGCTTGTTGTGTTGTTGTTGAAGGAGTTTTCTTTGCTGGGCTTCGCCCTGTAGCTTGTGTTTGAGCGTCTCGACCTGCTGTCGGACTTCAATGACATCAGTTTCATACCTAACATAAGAATAGATAAAATGAGATTAGTATAAGGGTAAACATACTACACTGTAACTGTTATATGTACACATAATATATGCAATATATAATACTTACCTGACTTTAAGCTCATTGTAGGAAATACTGATCTGATCCAGTTCTTTCTGAAGAAGACTGTTCTTGTCCTTCTCCGCCTGGAGGTCAGCTTGATATTTCTCCTCGATTATATGGGCAACCTTCAGCTCCTCGTAATCTTTATGAAGATCCTTCTTCTTCTTCTGTCTGGTGTTGTCTCTCACCTGAGTAGCTATCTTTGCGCTGCTGAGAGTAGCATCATCGCTGTATTTTCTCAGCCGCTCTAGCTCTCTGGTGGGCTCTTTCCCCCTGTTAATGTACATTTCTTTCAGGGTTTTCTGCTTTTTCAGCTGCTCTCTTGTTTCTTCGAGCTCTTGGATTAGTCTCTCCCGAGACATGTCTGTGGGGCGCTCACTAGAGTTCTCCATTTCGTTCGGCTGGTACTGTTGTCACGTATAAACAAATACCGTCACCTTGTTCCTGACTTTCCTTTCTCACGATAACACGGATGTGTCTGCGTTCGATGAAAGATCAGACTGACAAAGTGCAGTCCTGCAAACCTGCCCTTTGTATAGGCACGGAATGGAATGTTGCAGTGGAGGTTCTATTTGGCTTTGATCCCCATGGACACACACACATGCACACATGCACACACACGCACACACACACACACACACACACACACACACACACACACACACACACACACACACACCACGCACGCACACACACACACACACACACACACAATGTCAACAAATATAATGTCAAATACAAATAATGGTGTCTCAATGGTGTCAATGATAACTGTGTTGTTGTTGTTTTTTGAACATCTCTGTACCAATCATGTTAATGCATGATTACTCATTATCCTCACCCACCACCATGAAAGGAGACACATTACCACACCAGATAAAGGCCTTTTAACACATCAGTACATGTGGCACTTACTACAATGTAGTCATATTTCCCAAATGTTTCAAGACACAAATGTTGTTGACATAAAATACTTTTAAATAAAATAAAATACTACAGACCAATTGGTATAGCTAGTATATTATCTAAAGTGTTAGAACGGATTTTGCTTTATAGGTTTCAAGAATATGCTTTAACTATTGACAACCAGTTTGGATTCAGAGCTAAGCAAGGCACTGATTTGTGTATTTATCACAATCAGAAATCCTTTAATGTCCCGCAGACGGGGAAATTTGTATGTCACAGCAGCGACATAATATCAAAAAAACAGAAACATATTACAATAACAGGAACAATAGCAAAAAATAAGCAATACAATTAAAAAGGGAAGAAATAGACATATATACATATTCACATGATGTAGTGCAAAATTAACAGCGGTTTTTGCTTTTTTTTTTTAACATAGGTTTTAAATACAGATAATAAATATGGAATAAATATGGGTGTTAAGGAAATTGACCAGATAGTGCAAAAACTGAAGTGACCGCTTTAAAAGAACTTGTCTCTAACTATAAAAGGCACAATCCAACAATGTTTATGTGCTTTTTAGATGAGGCCAAAGCCTCTGACCGCATTAATCATGGCAAACTGTTTATTAAGCTGCAAGAGCGAGGGGTGCCCACATACTTAATAAGAATTCTGCATTATTGGTACTCAAACCAAAGTTAGATGGGGCAAAACAATATCGAACCCAATCCCTGTTACTAATGGGGTCAGACAAGGCGGAGTATTGTCACCTGTACTTTTCAACCTGTATATGGATGGTCTGTCTAGAGAATTAGAGGAGTGTAAGACTGGATGTATGGTGGGGAATCAACTTATTAACCATTTAATGTATGCTGACGATTTAATCATTCTGTCACCATATAGTGCTGGCTTACAGCAACTGCTCAGAGTTCGTACAAAGTTTGGTTTGGAGTTTGAAGTGTCATCATGATAGCCAGAACTAAGGAGGATCAGAAGCTAAAGTTTCCCTCCTTTTAATTGTCTGAGCAAGAGCTACATATTGAAACCAAATTAAAACACTTAGGGCATATCATCAGGAATGATCTTAATGATGATGCAAAAATCTACGTGTGTTTCCTCCAACAGCGCCACAGCCCAACGTTGCAGCTTTAATTACATTTACACCAGAAGTTTTGTCTCTACTGTCTCTGTCTCTTCAAAGAGGAGAAAGAACGGTAGAGGCTTAAAGATACTGTACATGAGTTAGCTACTATTTACGAGAAAGATGTTCGACAGCATTCTGTTTACTATAGTAATGTCATAAACCTCGATGATATGAAGAGACTAACCTTGCGAGAGAGATTAAACGAAGCCACATCGCAGTGATGCAGTGACATGTTTTTACGGATATATAGTTTTATAGTTAGACAGTTTTTTGTTTGAACTCTTGCAGTTAGTAAGTTCAACTGCAACATTATTGAGTTTAGCACAGCAGGTTTTGACCTTGACATTTTGTGTTATTTAAGTAAAGATTCCTATTTTTTCCATAATTTCCACGGCATTTTCTTTGGGTTACCTGACACCGATACCAGTATTTTACATTTAAACGGCACTACTACGGCATGTCATGTTTTCACAAGTGAGGTCTATTTATTATGGTGATGCAGCTGTGATGAATGGTGCATATAAAACTGCTTTAATAACTTATTTATTGAGGGTTCCTACAGCTTTACCATGTTTTTTTCAAGCATTTTCAAGCTTTTAGTGCAAATTCCATATTTTCTACATACATAAACTCAAAATGATTATTTCACGTATCCACACTGAATCCGATGTTACCGTGCTATAAACAAGTAAGGGTACGTTTCATGATAGCACAGCACAGAAGGCTGAGAAATCGAAATATATACATTTCAAAATCCATACGTAGATCTGGCTTCCTACGCAACATGAAAGTGGTGCATTTTGAAATTACGTATTTCTTTTGAACATCACAGCAGGCTGATCAATGACGTTTCACCGAAATAATGCAGAAGTTGAAACAAAAGGTCTTGGTGCAAAAACATATTTTCAGAGGTCCAACACTGATGAGGGGAGTGATTGTTCACTGTGATCGATGCTGTCCATTTTTCACAGTGAGATAACAGTCAGATAAGTGAGACAGGCGGTGAGATTTACAGTCAGATAACACTTGAAAGCCTTCAGTTTGGTGGTGATCCACAAAAATATACACACAGAAAAAAAATATTTTTAAGAAGTAAATGAGCGATACATTTTGCTGTACAGCAGGGTTGTACTCATTTCGGGCCTTGTGACCAGGCAAGAAAGGGATGCACTCGTAGGAGCCCGGTGTGTTCCCGCACTGCTCACTGGGACAAGTGTCAGGGTTCAGACACTCATTTAACCCTAACCCTGACCCTAACCCTTTTTCCAAGGCCTGTAATAACGGAAAACATAAATAAACGCTCTGAAAAAAACGATGATTTTAATGATTTAATGACCAATCTCAAATATTAAAAAATCACGACACAACACTTATCATTTAAAAAAAACAAAACTCAGCAACTCATGCCAAAAATCGCACATCCTCCTTAGGAGGGAAGATGATGGGCTCTCTTATATTTTTGAGGAAGCAGCCTTTCCCAGCAGGGCAGATCTGACTGAAGGCCACTGAGAAAGAGGACAGGATTTAACTGTTACTTCATTACACCTTCTTGGAATCTCACGTTTCCAGTCACTAAAGTACAAGCAGCAGAGATCACTTTGCTGGAAATCTAACACAACATAAACAGGATTAAAGAATGCATTGAAAAAAAGTACCCTGAAAATAAAAAAAGTGATGAGTTATGAGTTATTAATCTAACTAATTAGCTTTACCCTCACTAGGTTGTTCTTTCTGTGTGCAGAGTATAATAATGCTTGAGAGAATATAACTGTTGGACAAATTTTAAGAAAGCCACGCCAAGTAACTTGCTGTGTGACTGACTGTTGACAAAATGCACATTTAAATACCTTGTAAATAGTTTTGATGATAGACATTGATTATGAAAGAAGCAAGGATCCTGTTGAATCGCTCAAAATGTGTTTCTGTTTTGAGTTTATTTCGGGAATCATGACTCTTTTTGCTAGCTATAGCATAATTTATTTACACTCGCTCAAAATCGTATTATTGTCAGTCAAAGCCTTGGTAAACCTGTGCCTTTCATTTTGGGTCTTTATAAAGATTAATTTGTCAGAATTTGTCAAATGTCACGATTTTACCCCGAAAAAGTTAACACTTTTCCTTTATTTAAGTTAGGCGCTTCAGAGTGCCTGAACGCAGGAATACATAGCGAAACATGGTGGATTTGATTATGGTAGAAATCTCACATGGTCCGTGCTGAAACAGACCTGGTCCTCGTCAGTTGTCGGTTTAGTTGGTGTCGGGAGGAGAATAGTCGTCGGTAGAGGTCGTGCTTCTCCGTAAGACGTTGAATGAAAACTTTTAAATGGCCGCGGCTCGTCACGTTCAACTGTCAATTTTGTTTATGTGCCGGGCCATAGACATAATATACGTAGACGCCTCATAGCGTGCTAGAACGTAATCCTGCGTCGCCGCCATTTTGGTTGTATCTCCCCTTACTGTAGGCTAGCACCGGAGTCAATCGGAATCAAAGGAGAGCGAGCAACTATGACTGTATTTTGTGCATTTTATGGTAGCAATAACCGGCGCAGTGTTGTTACCAGATTTATTTATTTTTTTTCAATAATCTTTGTGACAGCGCCCTGTATCATAACTAAATCTCTGTCGTTTGTAACTGTGTGAAAATCCGGTAAAAATTCGGGAGGTTGTGATCATTGTAGTTGGGGATACACGTTCCTCAGTACAAATAAATGCAGGGGGGTCGCATTGGAGACCCATCCAAAATGGCGGCCGCGCTGATAAGTTAGCGCCCATATTTATTTATTTATTTATTCCCAGTCTTTATTAAAATTCATCACCAATGACAAACAAACAAAACTTGACTCAATTAGAGGACCCAAAGACTTTGTGGAGAAAATAACTAACTAACTAAAAAAAAATATAAGTGGATAAATAAAAATCACAATGAGGATCTCAAGGCTCTGTAGAGAGCTACAGTCCGGATGGCCTTCCTGTTCGTTAGTCCTGTTAACGTATCAAAATATATCCTCATTTCATTTTTAAATTGGTGTATACTGGGATTTCAGACCGTTTAAATTTATGTACATAAAATCGTCTAAATAATATAAAAAGATTTAACAGAAAGACATGACTTTGGTCCATAACTTTTTTCTCAAAGTAAAAAATAATATCCCTTTTTTGCAGGTTGATCTTAATCCCACATAGTGATTCAAACATATTTTCAGCATCAGTCCAGAAGAATTTAACATAGATACAATCATAAAATAAATGTACAATCATTTCTGTCTCAGTTTTACAGAATACACAGGAAGCAGAGAGATCAGGTCTGTATCTTTTAGAAAATGGTAAGTTGGGTAAATTAGGTGTATCATTTTATAATGAACATCATTCACTTTATTGTTGATCAAATATTTTTTTAATTGTAAATCCATACCAATTTCCAGTTAATTCCATCAAAAAGACCATTCCAATAACGTTTGGCATGAGATTTAATAGATTATGTTTGTACACAAGAAGCCAACATAAAAGCGCCTGCCTGTGAAATTTAGACAGCTGAATCGGGAGTTTATGTATGTCGAAATCACATTTGATAAGAAATTCTATACCACCTATTTTTTCAAAAATAAGATTGGGAAATAAGAACCATAATTTATCTTTATTTTGGATGTAATGTTTAATCCAGTTCACTTTTAAAACTATGTTAGATGAATGAAAGTCCAGCATGTTTAATCCTCCTTGACAGTCTGAATTACATAACACACTGCTGTTTAGGTGGTGAGACTTGTTTTTCCATAGAAAGTTGAATAAGGTAGAATCTATTTTTTTTTTCAGTTGAGTTGGGTACATCTAATACTTTCGCTGGATAAACAACACGTGATAAACCTTCAGTTTTGGACAAAAGTACCCGAGTGATAAAACCCTCACAAGCCACATGTTAAATTTATTTTTAATTTTTGGAATAAGGGGTTGCAAGTTTGACTCTGTTCTTTTTGTTTGATTTTTACAAATATTTATTCCTAAATATGTTACTTCCTCTTTAACAGGAATACCTTCAATTTCTGCTGAATGAATATTGCCATCTTTAAGGGGAAAAAAGGTGCACTTTTTAATATTTAGAGTTAGACCTGTCACTTTAGAGAACAGATTAAGACAATTTATGATTTTCTTAATCTGCATTTCGTCCTTTAAAAAGATAGCAGTACCATCAGCCAGCTGGCAACATTTAATTTCTTTGTGTCTACGTATATTATGTCTATGTGCCGGGCTGTGTCTCTATGCAGCAGCTGACTTCTTCTTCTTCTTCTTCTTCTTCTTCCTTCTTCTTCTTCTTCTTCTTCTTCTTCTTCTTCTTCTTCTTCTTCTTCTTCTTCTTCTCTAATTGAATGCAGATCGCAAACCAACATGTAAAGGTGCATGCCACCACCTACTGTACCGGAGTTTGTAACCTCATGGTAATACTAACTCCAAAACTCCATCTCTGCCCAAGTTCACATATCCTACTACATAATTCATTCCACTCCACAGCAAAATGTTCAACATTTTCAGAAACTTCCCAGCATCCTTCAGTCTGTAAAGGGTATCACAGAAACACCCATATCCTTTTACATCTGAGTCCAGTTGAAATAAATGTTATCAGAGAAACTGATCAGTCTGTGCACAGTCTTCAGTTGTAGTTCATCAGGACACCACAGCCTGCACTCTCTCTCTGGAACTCTCTGTGATGTCTGTTCATGAATCAACCTTCATTTTACATAAAGTATTGCGTAAATCAAATTAATATTAATTATTTTTATAAATCAACTGAGCAGAACTATCTCTCTCAAAGTCACTTAATGCATGGACTACATTAATAGTGAAACACAAGGGAAAGAGATATAGGACCTTAGTTCTTATATTTGATATATTGATGATATATATCAGATATTTATACTCACTCCTCACATCCCACTAGATACTTTAACAGGCTTATTCAGATTACTCCAGTGTCGATATAGATAACAATTATTTTTTGTGTGCTGTTTACAATATGAATGTGGGCTATATAGTTTCTGCACTGGCCGTACAGCATGTCCTCTGTTAGCAGAACAGCCTACACCTTCAAAATCAGACATGCTGACTGTTGGTCAAACAAAAACAGCTTGTATGAATACATCACGTTTAGGCTCTGGAAGATGGTAGCAGGTTTTTCAGTAGTATAGTGTAGTAAGACATTTAGTGGTGGGGACGTTGAAGTCGTGTAACCATGTATTTTCTATCAGGATTATCTTGCTCAAACACATCATGAACTTATTTCATGCAATAAGCCAAAATTCAATGGAAAAATCCTGCTGTTTTTTTTGTCGAGGGAACCAGGGTACTGCTAATTCCTGGTTCAGCCCCCAAAATAATGTCATACCTGATGCTTTGGGATTGTGGGGCATCCCATAGCATCCCTATAAAGGCATACCCTTTGAATGAATGCACATGCCTGAGCCAGCCCCGCTAACAACAACAACAACAACAACAACAGCTGTGCTAAATTAATTCTCCTCTTTCAAACTGCTAGACAATAAATTATGCAAATATGTTATGTAGTGTGATGTCATGGTGTTTTCTGTTGGAGAGAGGAGCTTCTGTTGGTGCAGACATCAAGCTTTTTTAACTCCCAAGAGCTTTTACCTGCACAAGTATGATGAAAAAATGTCCACATATCAAAATTATAGAGGCAGGAACCTGTGTGGCATAGTTAGGGAACCTGCAAAAATATATTGGTCACTTGTCACTTCTCTATGACTTTTTATGGCAAAAGAACAATGTATCAATTAACTAAAGAATAATTAACCCAAGATAAGAGGACATCAATGATTGGATGGTTGGATGGATAAATTGATAATTGTTTGTTGCAATTCAAATTAGATCTTATAACGATAGCCAGAATCCAGTAGATACATTGCTGAAAGTCAAATAAGTCACTGAGATACACAGCTTTAAAGGCAAACTTATAGTCTGTATATCTATAAATGGGATTATTTTTGTATACATATGTGTGTATGTGTTGGTAGCTGCTGGCCTTATGGTGATTGCCAACTAGAGATTGAGGTTTATGGCAACAACCTTGCTCCAGAGGCGGTGCTTGCTCTACAGCTGGTAACAGACACACCCACTTTCTTTCACTCCCTTCACTTCCTTAACCCAGTAAGACTGCACAGCTCCATTCGTGTCGACTGCCCAGAGTCCACGGATACAGCCCTGCACCTCTCACCACCACCACCACAAATTCACCCGAAACACAAAGGTAAGCAAAGACCTCTCATTGTGTTTAATCACATCGAATCAGCTGCTAATGAAGATGTATACTGTTCATCTGGTCCTGAAGACTAGTAAGAAAAGTATCAATGCATTCCAGACATGCTAATCTGTGTTATCTAATGGATGTTGCTTCTCATCCGTTATTATCTCGGCTGCTGTCTGTTTGAAAAGGCAGGGTGACAAGGAATGTGGTACCAAAGTAATGCTGTTAATAGATCTGAATGTAAATGTCTGAAGTTATATTGTCTTGGGCTTGAAAAAATTCAATCTGTTTGGAACTAAATGTGTCTTTGCCTTCTGATCATCATAGGAGACAAACTGAAATCTGTGTATTCCAGAATCTAAAGTTTGTCCCTCCCAGTCAGGGTCAGGTTAGCGTTAGAAGCCAGATAAAAATACGGACGTAACAGTTTAAGTGTGTTTGCACAGTGTGTGCCACTCCTGATGAAGGTGTACTCTTATCTTACAATTGTGTCTTAGCAACCAATGAGTTAAAGGCAGAGTTGTTGTACATAGTAAACCCATCCACACATACAGTAAGTCTACCCTTAAAGTGCATGTAGGTAAAACTTCCAAGTATTCAACACCAATTTGGTGTCTAATACCAACTTTACAATTCTTTTCTAGATAACATCTCGACTCACTTACAGCAAACTAGCTTTGCTTTGTCTTTAAAACATGTTTCCCTACTGAGTGCTTCACTGTCCTCCTCTCTGATCTCTTCTTAGGACCTGCAGCAGCACATCTACAGACCAGTTGTGACAGCAGCTACATTCCAGCAGCCACTCCTGCCTCTGTTCAGACATGTCACTTTACAGTTTTGGCCTGGAGCCGCTCTCGTGCCACACCTGGAACAAAGATAGGACTCGTAGGTGAAACAACAAAGATACTGACCTGGCTGCATGTCGGCATACAGAAAAAAACACACCGATGAGATATAGACCCAGATCACATTCCTGTATTCTTTCTCCACAATATACAGTATAGATTCAATACAGGGTGGGACCACACTTGCAATGCAGATACATTTTCTCCCTCCTATAATTGCATTAATGTCTCCAGGAGAACCACAGGGAATCTGATTATCAATACAGGAAATGGACTCAAAAAGCACTGCCTAATGAAATGATTGCCCTTCAGCAGCAGGATGTCTGCTGCTGTTATTGTACTTACAGTTAGTGTTGATCACTGCAGTGAATGGTCATTTGCTCAATTTTCTTTACATAACTTGCCTCAGCTCAACTCCATTTCCAGGATGAGTGACCCCAGGAATACTGATCATTTGTATTTTTATATATAAACACTGACAGACATGTATCCGTGACATGTACTGTGTACATTCATGAATGAAGAAACTCTCTTATTTTGATGACTTGATGACCTCATATTTATTTCTGTGTCATTATATTACTATCATAAAGTGGTTACATGAACTAACTTCTGTGCACACATTTGTATACAGAGATTGCAGTGAGTCCTAACAACAATGTGGTGAACATCTATGAGAAGAAAGGCAAAGACTGGGTCAAGATCCATGAGCTGAGTGAGCACAGTGGACGGATCACAGGTACATTTACCTCTATCAGCCAACAGTGACCTGAACACAAACAGAAGCGAGACGTGACATGTTGGAAAACATATATCAAGAGAAAATGTTGGTGTGGCTCCGGATAAAGGGGCAGACCCAGGATTTTTTTTCTCACTTTCTTTATATTACGAAAGGGTGTTTTTCAATATTTTCATTAATTTCTCAGGTATCTACAAGTTATTACAATTTGAAGCTGATCCTAGATCAGGTTTCCTAGATCAAGTTTGATATATAATTAGGCTTCATTGAGTTAAATGCGACTGGTGGGACTTGGCGGAAGTCTGCACTCTACTTAGTGCCATTCTAGTGTGTATTGCATTGCACCATTCATCCATCCTTTGACACTTGAAAATAATGATTAATTTATCATCATTAATGATAAATAATCACGCCCACAGGAATTGACTGGGCCCCAGAGTCTAACCGCATTGTGACATGTGCCTCCGACCGCAATGCCTATGTGTGGACTCTGAAGGACGGTGTGTGGAAGCCCACCCTGGTCCTGGTGCGCATTAACCGTGCAGCCACCTGTGTGAAGTGGTCTCCCCTGGAGAACAAGTTCGCCCTGGGCAGTGGAGCTCGCCTCATCTCTGTCTGCTACTTTGAGGAGGAGAATGACTGGTGAGCAGTGCCTCAACAAAATTGATCTATTCCAGTTTTATGCATAAGACTTAAATTTATGTCTGGTTTGGAAGGCCAAGACCATTTACCTCATTAGCAGTCTAGCCTGTAAGTCTAAGGACTAGTGAAAAAGGTCAAACAACACAGTCTGGACACAGTTCACCTCCTACTTCTAACCTGAGTCCACTTGCTGAGCACATTCAAATGCCATTTTACCACTGTCCCTCTGTTTCAGGTGGCTGAGTAAGCACATCAAGAAGTCTGTTCGCTCCACAGTCCTCAGTTTGGACTGGCATCCAAACAACATCCTCCTGGCAGCTGGATCTGCAGACCTCCAATGCAGGTGAGACAACTAGTAAAACAATGATGTTACAGGAAGGGGAGGTGAGTGGAGTCTTTGGCACAATCACAATGTCCAAAACTCACAGATTTGGTGGCAAGTTCCCTGAATGAGTCCATGAAGGTTTAGAGCTGTCAGACTGAGTAATTGTAAAATGTGTGATGGGTCTCTCGCAGGCATTTTGTGTCCTCTATGGCCACTTTCTGTAAATCTGCATGTCTACAGATTACATTTTCAAAATCACTGCCAAAGATCTGTTATTTTCCACTTGAACTGATTCTGATTCTCCCCATTTGAATCACTCAGTTTATTAAACACTAAAAAAGGAAAAACCTTTATAAACATTATGGGACTTTTCCCCAGAAACTTCTGACAGAATATGTTCATATTTAGGGCCCATGCACTGAAGGCGCTGCGACGGCCCTATTGGAACTCAAGGCATTATTCTATTGAAAAAAAAAAAAAATCATATTTTTTGGGGGGTTAAACTTGTTAAAAAACTGACTCAGTTCAATTCAATGTTGGGTCCCAGAGTCAATGAACTACAACAGATCTCCACACTGTGCTTCTCAGGGTGTTCTCAGCCTACATTAAGGACATTGAGGACAAGCCTGGACCAACTGCCTGGGGGGCCAAAATGCCCTTTGGTGAGGTGCTGCTGGAGCATAAGGAATGTGGAGGCTGGGTGCACAGTGTCTCCTTCTCCCCCAGTGGAGACCAGCTAGCCTGGGTGGCCCACAATAGCAGCATCACAGTGGCTGATGCGACGCAGGGGAAGGAGTGAGTAACGCTGCTGAGCCAGTTATTCCATCATTGATTAGCATCAATATTCAGCAAAAAAATGTTTGAAAAAAAGTGTTTTCAGTCTTTACCTCTGTTTTTTCCCTCTTCATTTTCACTAGTTTGAACGTTTGTTCCACATGAGTTCTTGTTCTTGATGTGGGTGTCTGTTGACATTATATCACCACCACCTCTCTAACCTTTGTCCATCCAGGGTAACCCAGCTGACTGTCGACCGTCTGCCACTGCTGAGTGTGCTCTATGTCAGCCCCACTGAGATTGTTGCTGCGGTAATTACTTTGTGTCTTTTGTGTGTTTAGTGTGTTCAGCAATCACTGTTGTATCAATACCCTAAAGTCACACTTGATTAAAAGTAAGAATATTGCATAAAATTCTAAATGTATGGTAAAAGTGACAGTTATCAAATCTGATTTTCAGTATTATTCTGATTATTGGAATTAGTGTTTTTAAACCAGATTTTCAACAAAAAGTTAATTCAAACATTCACTCATTTAGCTCTGATTACAGCAAGTGATCCAAAAATTACCAGGAAATGCAAATACATCTGGAAATGGACCAAGATCTCAGATTCTGAAGGAAGTGCTGATGTTTACATGTCACTGACAATTATTTTTTACTTATACTGTATCCTTTATCTCTCTTCTGTCAGGGTCATGACTGTTGCCCATACCAGTTCACCTATAAGGGTCCAGGTGCGCTGGAGTTTGTGAAGAAGCTTGACATCCCCAAGCAGAGCTCGAAGGGCGGGCTTTCAGCTATGCAGCTCTTCCAAAACCTGGACAAGAGGGCCTCTGAGGAAGAGAGCATCGAGCTGAAGACCCTTCACCAAAACAGCATCACGTAAGGCCCACTGATCGCACTCTTGAAAAGAATATTAGAGATTAGACTGAGATTAAGGCACTGACCATAAACCACAAAGCTCCTGGTTCAGCTCTGGTCAGAGACCTTTGTTGCTGGCCACTCCATGTTACCCCTTGTACCACTGTCACGGTGAATGGACTGGGCATGGCCATGGACTGAAGGTCAAGTGTAAACATTCAGTGTGAATGTGGATCCAGTAACACCATCATGTGGTCTCCATGGTTCAGTTTATTTCTCATGAGCCATCTGGTTTAAAAGCAGAATTGTATAATGGCGTTATAGTATTGTATGGCCTTGCTGGAGACATGTGCTCCCTGACTGCTTTCATGTCGCCTGTAGTGTCGACAGAATCTGACTCAATAATGGTGCAAATTGTCAGGGACTCTTAGCTTTGTACATTTGTGTGTGAACGACTGTCACATATCTCACTGTTACAGCTCCTCTCTTATTAGGACATCAGCATATCTCTGCCTGTATACTAGTGTGGCCGAGGGTTATGAGGGTGCATATACTTTACAGAAAATCCATTGTGGGAACGTGTGTGTGTGGGGTCAGTCTTTATTATTTCCCTTACATGACAAATACAGGGCATTACAGACGGAACATTTTCCATCTTTTGCCTTTCAAAATAAGAGACCCATATATATTGGTTTACAAAGCATAATAGTAGAACTTGAATATGTCCAGACCATTATAGAACAGGTCACTCGATAAAATTGCCCATACTAGTGTAACACTATATTCCCTTTAGTGGCCTTATTAGAATTCTTTGTCTCTGTAGCAACATGTGAACATCTGTTTTTGCATCAACAGCCAGATTACATGATGCTCTATCCTATAGTTAAATTCCTTTAACAGTTGTTTCTCTTAAAACACAGTTCTGCACGTGGCTAGCTATGTGTGTTGTGCTGTGTCCTGCAGGCAGCTGTGTGTTGTGTCTGGGGAGAAAGCCAAAGTGGAGAAGTACAGCAGTGTGGGTCTGGATGGAGCCATGGTGATCTGGGATTTTAAGGTACATGTGTCAGACTTTAATACAAAACTGAAGCTTTGATTGTATAACTTGACTGTAAATAGTATTACTCAATTGTATTTTAGTGCAGTAATTTCAAAGTTAGAACCTTTATGGTAGTTTAATTCCCTACTGCTGAAGGTGAAATGTGATACTTTTGATGGAAATTAGCCATTTGAAATAGGAAATAGAGAATCTGACAAAATATCTTGATTTGACTTTGTGACAACTATTATAAATCCACATGCTGATGAAAACCACAAGGTATGGTTGAAAGCTCTTGAGTTAAGACTGTCTTATAGAATGCCAGACATCCAATGAAGTGGAAAAGTTTGGAATCACCTGCCACGGATGCTTCATTCAGTATCATCCGATGGCTGGGAGGACACCTCTATATTTTGGGAGTGGTCTTTCATGCTTTCAGGATGTAGAGAGTGTTTGCAGAAAAGTATTGTTTTATACTTCGAGAACACCCCCGCGACCCTACAGAGGATTAAGCGGCGTACATATAATGTACAGATAATGGATGGATGGATGGACTTCGAGAACAAAATGGTGTAGAATGGTTCATCCCGACTGACACGTGAAAAGGCAGAAAGAGACATTATCTTTCAGTAGGTTAAATGGGAACACTGCAGATTTTCAGCTAGCTTTATATCACTACAGTGTCGGCTGAATGTGCTAGTGGGCGATGGTAAACTTCTCTCCATTGTGCCTGCACCCAGAGCCCCCCACTCTTATATCGCCAAAAGTCAGATAGATGACCATAAGCGGATTTATGGAGTAATGGATATGTATGTATCATCTACAAATTGTTGTTCCACGTTTTGTAAGCATGTGGCCAAAACACAAAGAGTATGATCAGACCAAGAGAGAGATCTGTCATCAGTCGATTTATCTTTTTTCATCCCTGCTGTCACAGTATTTCAGTGTTAACAAGTGACAGGGAGGGGAGGTTTTTCTGGAAAAGAAAGAAATCAAGAAGTAAATAAGCTTTAAAAAAATATTCGTTTTTTGTTCGATGAATTTATTTCAATGAATATGGACAATTATGCTACAAATTCAATTTATTGTTACAATTTTTGAGCTTTGATAAATTAGCCAATAATATCATTATTTGACTAGCACTAATACCTTGTCTCCACAGACTGGTTACTGAAGAATCTTGGGACTTGACTTAACTAGATATATACTCAGCTCAACTTGACTGGACACAACCTCTGACTCGACTTTACTTGCCAAAGATAATTTACTTGGGACTTGCTTCATGCAATGATTTGAGTCACAAGTCTGCTAGTGGCAGTTTATAACATATTCAATCCAAGAACTGAGTAGACTGCAAAAGGCCCAAAATAAAATGGGTTTCCAAAATATTTAGAGCCCAACTGCAATGTTGCGGTCCAATAATGATCTGGGGTCATGTATGCTCTGCAGGAGTGGAACACAAATACAAAAGAGAATAGTCAGTGGGGTGAAAATTGAGGTTGGAGGAGTTTCAGATTTAAATAAAGTCATTCAAGAGACCCATGACTGAATTTTGACAGAGGTTATTTTCATGCTGACAGCATTCTGGAGAGAGCACTGACTATAGAGACTCAAGTCTTGAATGTCTATGCCCATTATCAGCTGCAACAAAACATATAAGTACATAATCTACCACTATCTGCTTAAATCAATTCTAACATGTCTGTCCTCTTATTCTACAGCACTGAGACACTACAGCAGTCCTTGAGGTGTTAGAAGCTGAACCGACCAACGCATCCTTGAATCAACCACTCCTCTGTGGAATATAACTGCCAGTAAAGCCATGTGCTTAAATATGAGACTACTGATGTGCTTTTGAGTAACTGGAAAACAATCAGAGCTTTGTGATATTTGTCCAAGAAATAAATAAAGAAGATATTTACAGGCCACATAATGTGGTGACATGTTCATCTTCATATTTCCATGCTGTGTATTCACTGTATTGACGCTCTTCTCATTAGTAAGTACTTTATATGTTTGATGTCTGTCTGTAGATTTTTCCTTTACTTTTATCATTACTCTGCTGCCTCTTCTACTGTCGTTTACTTCCTCTTAAAGGGCTAGTTTGTTGAACTGACATATCATTTTTATCACTGCTGGTTATTCATTTTTATCACTGACGGTTATTCATTTTTATCACTGATGGTTATCCCTCAGCCTATGAAAACTGATGTACGATGTCCCAAAGTCTGGGAAAATAACCCTGACAATGTCATCATGGTTAAAAAATAGGCCAAATTCTCATTTAAAAAAAAAAACAAAAAACAAAAAACAGTTTGCATGATATAATAAGACACAGCTTAATACGCCGAAATTATTGTAACAACAGCACTAACAGACTAACAAAAAAAATCCAATGCAGATTGCCTTATGAATATTCTCTTGTAGCACACTTTGTGGTAGCCCTTGTTCAACTCCAGGGTTTAAGGTTGGACTAGGTGCCATCGGAGGGTTGCAGTATTTTGATGTCACAAGGTTAGATGGAGATGTAATTTCTGCTCACTCCTGCAGCTACTGCCCTCTGCAGGGAAAAGCCCAGCAGTGTTGTTAGGGGGATTTGTAGATTGGACAGCAGGGCTTTGGACCTCTTGACTTCTTCAAGACAGGATAATCGATTCTTATAGATTGAATGTAAGTGGTCGTAGCAGTCGCTCAATCTTAAAAATGTCTGAGTAAGTTTAATTTCTCGAGCGACACCAATTCAAAACTTCGTTAAAAATCTGACATTTTAATTTGACGTGATAATAAGCTGATAAGCGCATTGAACAACAGGGAGAAATACATTTTCTTAGATGAATAAGATGTTAAGATAAATTCGGCATAACCAGTTAGGGTTAAAACTGAGTTGAACTGAATTGAAGTAGAACATCAGTACAGCATCAGGCCGCTCTTCAAGTTGCCCTGCCGTCCATTCGTTGCAAGACCCCGATTTAATTCCTTCCATTTATTCAAACTAAAGTTAAGGAATTTGTATTTTAGCCATGTACACAAATTTTAACGATTACAAAACGTAATCATGTTTGAGGGAGAGTTACTACCTTAACAAAAACATTTTTTTCCCCCCGACCACAGTAGAGACTGTTGGGATTTAACTAGACTACATGACATGAATGGACAGACACAAACAAAGCCAGCTCCACCCTAGCAGCCAATAACAAACACACTCCTGCACGCTCGACCAATCAAAATAGGGAACAGCGGCAACATGGTTTCACTCGGACCAATCGGAGGAGGCGAACACGCGACGTAGCGCCGTCAGCTGTTCTTGTTTTGCTTGGTTTCCCCTTCTTTTCCTCCAGGCTCCGGATAACCGTCCTCTAAAATAACGGCGCTGAAACGGAATTTGAATTAATTTCTAGCGAGCAAACGGCTAGCTCTGCCTCGAGCGCCCACTCTACACACCGCTCGGTCCACATTTCTCACAAATTGGAGCCGTCTTCCGCCGACATCGAGCGAAGAGGTGCATCCGATCCCAGGCCTCCAATCCAGGGCGGAGGGAGGGAAGGAGGTCGCTGGGAATCGGGATGGAGAGCGGAGAGGGTGCAGACGGGCCTGGCGGACCGGGCGGACCGGGGATCCGGTTTGGCTGCGCCTCTTTCAACCAAGACTCCACGTAAGCAAACGGATGAGTCAAAGACAGACTGGACTCATCCTGCTTGATTTTCCCCTGATATTAGACACATCATGCATACGGCTTTACCTTTAACGGGTCAGTGTTTGAAGGTAATTCAGTTATTGCCAAATTAATGGAGCCAGCTGTTTACCATCTAAGCTACATCACTGCCTTATGCTCATACGTACAGTTAAAGGGGCACTTCACCAATTTTACATGTCATCAGTTGGGCAGTGGCATTCAGCCAGTCCTAACAGCTGTAGCCCATAATGTCTTCTGTGGATAAGGAGAGGCTTCAGAAAGTTTGAGAAAATAACAAAGATGATGTCATAGTCATGTGACTACAAACAGGTTGGGGGGTGTTGCCTTATGGGAAATGTAGGACCATCACAAACTATGCCTTTGGAGTTAACAAGGCTCAGTGTTTTAGAACCAGACCCAAACTGGGGTCCTCTGGTTTTATGGAATCAGGTTTAGATTGTCACAGCTGGGAGCTGCCCAGTGTAACCACAGTATCATTTATCATCTGTGCCTTGCTCAATGGTAGTGTCTGCCAGTTGTTTCTAGGGCAGGGCTGCCAAAGTTGGCCAATAAGGTTCAATTTCAATTCATATGTCTGGCTAAATTACATTTCAAAATACATTTGAAAAAAAAAGCATCAAAATGTTTATTACATTTTCTTGTTTGCGAGGTTAAAATGATCTCTAATTGATTACTATTTTATGTAATCTAAGCGAGATTGGGCACAGACACTTTGCACAGGAAGTCCATCAATTAAACAAACCCCCCACCCAAAAAATAAAAGGTTCTGTCATCATCTCCTCACCCCCCTGCTGATGGAAGGCACCAAACAGTTTCAACAGAGCTTCACAGCACATCAGTGTTGCAGCAACTGAAGTAAAAACAAGGGAAAAAACCCCTCTGAAAGCCAAAATCTTCACACAGCTGCTAAGCTAAAAGCTTTAACGGACATCCCGTCTGAAGTGGGCAAGCTTGACCACAATGCCAGCGTGTTAAATAACGTCTCATCGTCTTCAAACACATCAGGAATCTTTGGGCTGCTGGAGACTTGGAATAAGCTGGATGAAAATGGGGCCAATTATGGGTTTATTTCTGCCTAGCTTCTTCAGTTTTTTAGGAGAATGCCATAACCCTGTGGGCTGTGAGGCTCCAGAAATGTTTTGTAGAGGAAGAAAATATGGTGGCCAACGGGTGCAAATCACAACAGCCAGTCAGAAAACACCACTGCACGTCGAAAAACACAACCACAAGTCAGAAAACACTGGTTGTGCCGCTGTGATTTGCACCCGTGGACCGCCGTATGAAGCCTTAATAGACTTTCCATCAGCATGGGGAGGATTAATGATGACTGAATATCCATTTTTGGGTGAATTGTTCCTTTAAGGATCCCATTACCTTTTTGCACCTTAACAATAAACTACAATGGGTGCCCGCTCTTGGCCTATGGCCCAAAATTGAGATTCAGTTTTGCCCTCCAAGGGAAAAAGTTCCCTAGCAACTCATATTTCACTGTGAGCAACAAGTGCTGTCTGCCTCAAAAAGTTGCTCAGGATTCAAACCTTTGACGGTCAAACCACAACCCCCCTTGTTAGGCAATAGAATGCACATACAGTCCATAAAGTAGCTTTAAATACATCTGGGCTGCTGTGGCTCAGGAGTAGAGCTAGCATCTTGTTATTGGAAGGTTGCTGGCTCGATTCCCCAGGTCTCTATGTCAAAGTGTCCTTTGGCAAGATACTGATCCCAAAACTGCTCCTGATGTGCTGGTCGCCACCTTGCATGGCAGCCACCGCCATCAGTGTATGAATGTTTGTATGACTTACTGTAAGTAATTCTGTACAAAAGCATCTGCTAAAATGCCCTAAATGTAAATGTAAATGTAGCTTTATGCTCCAGTCATTGCACAATAAACAGGATGTCCGGCACAGACCTGCCAATAACAGATTAAAGTGCTGAGTACTCTAAGTTAAGAGTGTTATATTGTGAAGGAAAGGCTTGCTGGTTCTCAGATTTATATGTCTGGGTATGTGCAAAGCTCAAGCCCATATGGCTTTAACAGTGTTCAGACAACAGAAGAATGCAGGCTCGTGATTTTTACACTTTGTCTCCAGAGATAATGACTCGATGCCTTGGTGTAATGTCCTATTCCAGCTACCTAAATTGCAATCAACTCCTGTTTACACAGAGGGAGGCGATCAGAGAGAAAGCTGTATTTTCTGCAGGGATCTGCAGGTTTGCTCCTGCTCAGAAACAGGATGAAACAGAACAGGAATGTGCAGAAGAAGAATGACTGGTGTAAAAATTAAGCGATGTCTCTCTCAAACAGGCTGAACCGTCTGTCTGTGTTAGTTGAGGCTGCAAGTACAGTGACAAAATAAGCAAATGTGAGACGGGAAGTGACAGAAAGTCAGTTAGTGTGTTTGACAAGACAGCAGAGGAGCATTTAATTAGCGGTCTTGAGGGATATATGTCGACAGGTAAGTATGACAAACATCAAATGTATGTGATAGGACGTCTGTGGCACACAGTTGGCTGTCAGTTGCAGTCTTTGTGGTGTGACCAAGCACAGCTTTTTGGCAGAGACACATGTGACACGAGGAGACACTTAGTCATTCTTTACTGTCACTAGTTTGATGACATGTTGGTGTGTGTGAAAACTTCTCCCAGAAGTGAAAATTCAGTTATTTTTTGACTCAACCCCTCGCTGATGGAAAGTCAGGTGAGGTTTCCAAGTCCCCCAAAACATTTCTGGAGCTTTACAGAGAAACAGTGTTGCAGCATTCTCCTTAACAACTGAAGCAGATGGGGACTTGTTGTAAATGTTAAACAGCAATTGATTTGTTTTTTTCAGATAACTCTGCACAGCTCCATACAGTGCATCTGGCTGAGGGCCTGTCCACACCAGACCAGGTTATTTTGCAACCGAGGTTTTGGTAAATAAAATTCCGCGTCCACACGAATGGTGTGATGAAAATAACCGAGAATAACTCCGTACACACGCAACCGTAATATCCGCCACCAAGTGATGCAATATACGTGTAATACATATACCACAGCAATAGGTGGGGATGTAAGGTAAAACGGGAATGCTGTTTTAACCAATGAAAACAGTTTAAAACCGAAAAGGGGAAGCGTGGCAAATACTAAAACACAAACAACAATGGCGACTCGCAAGGGTGCATCGTTTGTTTGCTAGCAAAAGGAGCAGTCTCCTTCGTTGACAGCTGAACACAGCTGACAGCAAGCCAATAAACAACAACTTTGTCCTGTCCATTTTAGCTGAGTTATCAAGTGCAGCTAGTTAACAACCTCCAACCACCTTCTAACTGTCGTTACTCTGTGTTTACATTGCTGCGCGTGCAATATTTACAAAGGCACGTGCTCAGCTCTGACGTAAGCAATGGAAATATTTGCAGCTGTCATATCCACACGCAACCGCTGACACCTGAATCGGCCGAAAACCTCACCCTGGGCTCCGGTTTCAAACGACCACGGTTTCAGTGTTCCAAAAGCACTGTTGCATGTGGACAGAACAGTAAAACCGGGAACATAACTTCACGGTTGCAAAATTAACAGGGCTGGTGTGGACGGCTCCTAAGACTCCAGAAGCCAAGGGAATTAACCTGACATTCAGTAACAGGCAAAATAATGATCAAATTAAATTTTTTGGGTGAACTTATCCTTTAACAAAGCCCCTCTTTAGCTACTGACGACATTACACAACTCATAGGCTGGGTGGTACTCCTTTTCATCACTAAACAGAACTTTATGTGTAACAACTGTGGAGTGACTATTTAACTTGAGGTCTGTCTATTGTATGTACTTGTAGCATTTAACTACAACCCAGGCTGTGATAGAGTTATTTATTACCTCTGATCACGAAAGATATTCCATACTTAGGGCACTAAGAAGTAAACCACCCGAGAAAACCTGTTACATAAAGTCGACAGCCCCAGAGAGAGGGAGGTGTGTGACTTCAGCTTCAGCTGATCACACTGCTTGTGAGTGACATTGTTCACCACTAGGGGGCACCCTGCAGGAAGGACCTAGGAAAAAAAATGCGATAAATTGGAAGTGAAGTCACCCAAAATTTATGGTGTATTTCAAGGAAGATGCTTTCCAGTTGTACTGACAGTATGTCTGTTTATTCGTGTGTGTGTGTGTGTGTGTGTGTGTGTGTGTGTGTGTGTGTGTTGCAGGTCGCTGGCCTTGGGAACAAAGACTGGCTACAAGCTGTTTTCTCTGACCATGGTGGAAAAGCTGGACTGTATCCATGAGAGTGGTCAGTATGAGCTCCGACTGCAGTGTGCGCTTAAACATCCATCCACGTTTAGTTAAAGATTACATTTCGGTGTCACAGTTATTAAACACATGCTCATGACTTCACTGGAATGCTGGCTAATCATACAACACGGTCCATCCCACGCTGGCGCTGTTACGGTGTTTTTTTGGCAGAGGCACAGTCATGATGGCAGCAGGGACTCCAGAACCATCCTCGTGTCCCTGGTGGATCACTGAGTTCCATTCTCTTTAGTGTCAGACAGGATGAAAACCCTGTGAGCAGTTGTGGTTGATGTAACCCGTCTGCCGTGGATGAGCTCTCTTCGGGCCACACCGCCTCTCCTCAGCGTTTCCATAAAAGGAACGCTGAGTGTGTGGAAGACAGACAAACACTGCTTCCTCTTACCCACAGTACACAAGCTGCCTATTGTCCACATTAAGGTTCATCTGTTTACGAAATCCACTTTCTTTTTCTGTTTCTTCTTCTTTCTTTGTCTCGCCAAGAGTTAACTCTCCAACTGTTTGTTCCTCCTCGGTCTTTCACAACACGAGAGTAGCAAAGTGATAATACAATGGAAATAAATGATCTCCATGACGATACTAAGATACCCCTCCGAGTCACATTTTTTAGTGTGATCAAAGTATACCCATATAGTGATGAGTCAAAAGATACGGAGGTGTCATTAAAAGCAGCCAAAAGAAAAGCTCACACATGGCCTTAACAGCTCTGTAAGGACACTCCCACACCGAGTTTAGAAGCCTGCAACTCCCCTCCAGTTAGTTAGAACTGAAGAAGGCTCTTGGGTAAGAGGTGATTGTTAGGATCTGTATCAATTGTACTCACTCCTACATACCAGCCACCTGATTATACTTGACTTTTTTCACCAAGATCCATGCATAGTTCCCTGAGAAATGAATGGAAATGTCGAAAAAAAAAATAAAAACTTCACAATGTTAAAAAGAATGAACTCCCTGAATCTGTCCCTTTATCCAGATACATCAGACATCCTACCCAGTTTCTGCTTAATCGGAGTATGACCTCACCCAGGAACTAAACTCAGTATAATTATGATACTGAGTTTACGATTGTGATGTATGCACGTTGGCTCCGTGAATAACTGGGTGAGGAAGGGAATTCTTTGTGCATGTAAACACAAGCAGTGATTATTCCAGCTGTTAGACCTCCAACCATTCTGCCTGCCCCCATCACAGCTCTCACGGTCTTATTTTGGGGTTTTTTGGGACTGGTATTCTCAGACAAGGCCGAGCTTGCAGTAATTACACAGTGCTCATGGATTTTTTTTTTTTTTTACGGCACCCTCCCATGGCAATGAAGAGAGTTTCCTCAGAACGGGCATGTTTGGTGTGTAGTCTGCAGCAGCAGGTCCAGTCCGATGTGCTGTATTATATAGTCTGGAATATGTTGTGTTTGGAAGATTATCTGTGGCAATCTAACATTGTTGAGCATTTGTATCATGGCCTTGTTCATTTCTTAGACTGTATATTTGGTTGATGTTGGATTATGCAATGTGTATATATATTGGAGTGTTTTCTTATTATTAAAGAGTTCATTTGTTACTTATTGCCTGACATACTGATATATCAGCTGTAGAGCCTGACTGATATATTGCTCGGCTGATGTACAATATGGTCAAAAAGTCGAAGACCACTTGTTAAAAATCCTTCTATACTGCAGTTGTTACCTTTGCCACGGAGGCAGTGTTTTCACCCGTGCCGTTTGCCGGTCGGTCGGTTAGTTAATTATTAGGATTAAACAGAAACTACTGAACAGATTCCCAGGAAACTCAATTGGGAGATTGGGCCTTTTTCAAAAAAATTTGTTAATTCCATCTGTAAAGAATGGATGGATGCATGGATCTTGATGAAGAAAACAACAGCGATGCCGTAATTTTAGTCGTGAATGAATTGAAAATTCTAATGCAGGAAGGATTTGTCCAAAGAAGAACTTAGTTTTATGTTCTATGTCAGCGTTAAAGACACCGAATATGTCAGGCTGGAGTAACAAACGTATAAAATCATGTGTTATTATGATAATGATAACGATGTATG
This sequence comes from Sparidentex hasta, assembly GCA_030272975.1. Lineage (NCBI taxonomy): Eukaryota > Metazoa > Chordata > Actinopteri > Spariformes > Sparidae > Sparidentex > Sparidentex hasta. The sequence continues at coordinate 95,004 of JARJLU010018936.1, forward strand.
AAAAGATACCACCAGTGAATGAAACTGTGCACTCACAAGCTGCTATAAAATCATGGTGTCTTGTGATTGAAATGTAACGTCTGGTGTCACCCAGTCTGAAAACTGTTTTCCCTGACCTGAAACTAAAGAGGTTCGGTCGGCTTGCTTTATTTCTCTTGTGCTTTCCTTCATCTGCCTTTGGCTGTACAGTAAGTGACTGTCTGGTTAAAGCTCTGTCCCTGTCTCTGCCCCTCTGTCTGCTCCCTGTTTCCCCCGAGCAGAGACTCCAGATGTCTACATCGTGGAGCGTCTGTTCTCTAGCAGTCTGGTAGTCGTGGTGAGCACCGCCATGCCACAGCGCATGAACATCTACCACTTCAAGAAGGGCACGGAGATCTGCAATTACAGCTACCCCAACAACATCCTGGCTGTCAAGCTCAACAGACAGGTGAGGCAGTCTGCTTGAGTAGAAGTGTAGTATGTCCATATAATTCAGCTCCTGCAGACAGTAAGAAGTACTCACTCACAGATACCAGCCATGTAAGTACACATCAAGATCAATGGCTGATTCCCTGAGAAATTAAGGAAAAGCCCTGTCTCACAATGTTAATGAAAGTGGGAATACATTCCTGAAGCTGTCCATTTATCTGGGTCAGCACCAAAAGTTAAAGGGGGGTCCATTCTGGGCCAGGACCCGTCCTCCATCCAAGTTTTACATCAATCAGTTCAGTAGTTTTTGTCCAATCCTTCTGACAAACCAACCAACCAACAAATAACAAATGGACACGGGTGAAAACAAAACCTCTTTGGCAAAGATTCTAACCGCGCCAAAATACAAATACCTCCATCATCTAGATTGTTAACCTGTGAAAATGAGACGGTTGAGATAAAGAGAACTGTGGCGACAGGAAGCTTGTGATGTAAGGACCCTTGCATTTTTAGTACATTCCTTGTTGGCAGGTAGTTTCAAAAACAGAAAAGTAAAACACTTGCACATGTCACACCCAAATCTGTTCCAGTGTTAAAGAAGTTATGACACTGTCTGTGAATGATACCTGTGTCTGTTGCTCTCTCAGAGGGGTAAGTCCCAGCCCCTAATTCAGACTGATCCTCAGTGTTTAATAGCTTTAAATCTTGTACTGTGATGTCATGTGATGTGATGGACGCCCTAACACTGTGAGACCACCAAGAAGAAACCAAAGCTTGTTGTCGCCGATTCGAGTGCTGTAACAAAATCAGTTAACCTGCAAATGCTTTTCGGCAGTGACAGATTATGATATCGACAGTGTATATAAACGGTTTTTTAATGATCCCTCTAATGTGCTCATCAAACACTTGGGACAGTGATATGTAATGGAGGCAGGATATTTTACAATTTAAATATTAACTTTGCCTAAAACAACTACAATGTACTGAAATAGTGAACTTCACTCAGAATGTAATAATTATGAATTACCCTGAGAATCTTCATCTGCGTTATTATCTTATTCTTTTACTTAACTAGTAAATGTTTTAAATATCTGTGCATATCACACAACAGGACACTCTGCTTCATATCTGTCATGTTGGAGGGTGAAGGTGCAATTTTTTTTTACTGAAAGGACCTGCAAGCTCACTCTCATGACAGAATGAGAAGCCTGTTGACAGAAATGTGAGCTCGTGTTTCGTGTCTCGTGTCACTGAGAGCCGCGAGTGGAGCCGCCGCTTTGAGTTTCTTTCGCGGATTTGATTGTGAAAAGTCGAGGTGTGGTTGCGATGTCGGCCACAGAAGCCCCGGCGCTGATTGCATTATACCAGAGCGTAATCACCTGTAATGTGCCGTGTCTTGCAGAGGCTCGTGGTGTGCCTTGAAGAGTCCATTTATATCCACAACATCAAAGACATGAAGCTGCTCAAGACTCTTCTCAACACTCCGTCCAACCCCTCAGGTGAGAGACAGGCACGGGCTATTAACACGTGGTTGGTATTAAAGCAGCAAAAAACAGTGTTTTTGTTAACTGACCCAACTCGCTCCTTTTGGTACTTTTTTTGGTGCCGCATTTCGATATCAGTTGTGATTTTAGCAACACAGGACATCCTTCACAAACCTGGTATTTCGGAATCACCAAGCTGCCAACATCAAAAGCAGCTCTGGGGAGGGGAGGGTGAGGAAATCACAGAGTTCCAGTACACCACAGCATCTGTCTAACTGAAGAAGACAAAGCACTGTGGGAATAAAGTGCAGCAATGATATATTTCTTCGCTGCATTTCAATGTCAGTTGATAATTGTATCGCAAGAGTTGCGATATATCGCCATATTGATATTTTGTCTCAACCTTAATATCATTTTTTTTTTCATTCATTCAACAAAGATTTTTTAATAATGTGGGTACAGATGTATCAACAACACCAACCCTGCAGTACCTTTGTTACAAATGCAGTGAAGTGCGTGTATGATTAGTAAGTGTGTGGTTTAGCAACAGAGTGAGAGAGAGAGCAATCAGATAGAATCAGTAAAGTTCAGCAGTAAGTTGTCAGTTTTGCAGTAACTGTACGCTGTAGGATACAGCCGTCAGTGTATAAACACTTCGTCTTCTCAAGACCGTAAAGCTTGTGTGTTGTGTGTAGGTGGCCCACAACCTGAACCTGTCTGTAAAATGAGTCCGTCCCTGTTTTACTTGTTTGGAATGGTGTAGCAGCCTTCGTCCCCTGTCCACAAATCTATGGTTGAGTTTCCTTACTCTTTTTCCTTCTAATCCTCTTGCAGGACTCTGTGCTCTGTCTATCAACCATTCCAACTCCTACCTGGCGTACCCCGGCAGTGCCACCATTGGGGAGATCATAGTGTATGATGCTAACAGTTTGGTAAGACAACAGGTCATTATTATATCTGTCATCCTCTCTCTCCCTCGCTCTCTCTTATAGCAGTTATATTCTTTAATGTATCCAATACATATTTATTGATATATTTATCCAATACATATTTATTGATATATTTATCAATAAACTCTCTTGGTATTGTCTTAAGGCACGAAAAATCATACTTTTTATGCCACAATGGTGTCTCACTCTTTCACAGTGCACCACAGTGACATTTCCTGTCAACATACAAACATACAATATTTCACAAAATCCTTTCGCTATAACACAATCCCAACATGATATTAGACTTTAGAAACATTATTACAGCAACTAAAGCTTCAACAATTCATTCATTTATCGATTATCTATCAGCTTTTGAATTACCCTGCAACCATCTCATGAATTCATCATTTTGAGTACATTTTTAAGAAGAAAATAGTCCAAAACAAAAACTCTGATTCAGGCTTCTTAAATATGAACACTTACTGGTTTCTTTACTCATCTTTGACAGTAAACTGTCTTTGGGTTATGGACAAAACAAGACATTTGATGATGTCGTCTTGGGTTCTGGGAAAAACACAGATCAAAATATATGTATTTATTTCTTTTTATTATCATTTTCTCATAATAATAATAATTATTATTAAAAACAAGCTTGTCTCATTGGTTTTACTTGCTGTTTCACATATAATACAGTTCATTTTTACATCAAGGTTAGTCTTGTTAGTCTAAGTTCTGACTTGCATATGGTTTTTAATTGAGACGGAACTAAACGTGTGTTAACTAGTAACCACCTCACGTTGCTGAGGTGTGCAGTTTGCCGTTATGGAAGGGTTAAGCTGTAGGTGAGTTCTTGTTATTAAATTCAGAAGGTTGTGATAAACTGTTCTCCTCTTTGAGACAGAAAAACAGTGGATCATAACGCTCTTTTAGCAGTTGTTTTCATCGCCTAAATGGAAGGTCTCACACCTGAAACTGAACTTATTGCATAAACATAAATGAAAACGGGGACGCAGTGTGAGACTGTGCTTTTTGTCTGAGGTCGTCTTCTCCAGTCTCCTCCTGTTTTCTCCTACTTGTTTATCTGCAGCTCTGATGGCACCTTCCCTGCTGTCTTCTTGGACAACACATTTGAAGCCTTTTTTTTTTTTTACTCTCGGGAATGGTGCCATTTTGTTAGATGTTCAAGAACTGATGCTGAGGTTTCAGGATTTCAGGAACAGTGAACTTGAGGAGGATTAGAGACTTGGTGGCATCCCAGGGTGCATCTTTCGGCTAGACATGCGACTCAGGTGGGTAGGTAAAGTAGACGTGTTAGTGTGGAGTAGGACCTGCAACACCAGGAAAAGTTCAGCTTTCATAACAGTCTTTTCTTTGTACACAGAGGTGTTAAGTTTCTCACTTCCAGTGTGTATTGTTTGCTCACAGCAACCAGCTCTTATTGTTCCTCCGCTGCCAGATGAAACCGCATCATGTTTTTGATCTTCACTCAGATTCGGACTACCTCAGGTTACTTCTCGTTCCTCGAAATGTGTGAGCTGATCTCTGCCACACGCTGGCTGATCATGTGAGCTCAGCCAGACAGAGAACACATCCCTCCAGTCTGTTGATTCATGCAGCACAGACCTCTCTTTGTCATGACTCAGTTTTTATCGGCTTAAAATAAGACAAAAAGACAGCCTTTGATACAAACACAATACTTTTCATAGATATGTTGATTATTGGGATATTTAAAGCTGCTAGATTTTTTCAGTCTCCTTGTTTTGATTTGATTCCTCTTCATGGCAACGTATATACCACAACTAGTCTTAATGACATGACCGCTGTACCAGTGTGGATAACTCTCTTTCTCCCTGTGTCCCGCGTTGTCCTCTTATTTGTTTCAGAGCACAGTAACCATGATCCCAGCTCATGACAGTCCTCTGGCAGCTCTCACCTTCAACTCCTCGGCCACCAAACTGGCCAGTGCCTCAGAGCGGGTAAGACAGTCCTTCGAAAAGTCCGACGAACCCCCTCAGATAGGCACACGCTACATTTAGTTAGTGGCAGAGCAACCGTCTGTCCATCCAACACCTCCTGTGATGGATGATCAGGGTCCCCAGAGGATGATTCCCTGTTACTGTGATGACTTCCTAACATTTCCCTTTTACAGCACCATCAGACCATAGTTTCTCTTGGACCAACCATTTCAACCATGGCAAGGGAGTCCAAAAGCTGACATTGAATCTCCAGTCAGTTTGCTCTGTATTTTCAAGTTCCCCATGAGATTAATTCTTGTTTCATTTCTTCAACATTCACCTGTACCAGGGAAAATCCAAATTCTAAGAGGCACATCACCATGAGATGTACACTCTTTGAACAGTCTCCATCTTTAAAAGAACAGTTCACCCAAAAATGAAAATTCACTCATTAAATACCTGTCCCATACAGCTTGTCTGGTGTCATCAAAGTCTCCAGACGTCCAGAAATCCCAAAATATTATTCACCCTTTTTTAAGATGAAGTCATGCTAAAGGCGTTAGCATTCATCCCATCTGAAGTGGATGCATAAACTCAATGAAATGTCCCATTCTTGCTTCCAAGGGAATTCATCCTTTCTTTCCTCTAATCACTGTGACGTCACACTCCACTCTTTTAGTCAAACTACTTTTATGGCTCTGTTAGTAATAAGAGAATCATCAGTACATTGTTTCTATCAAAACTTTTGTACTGTTGGATACAAGAGCGTTGTAGTCTCACTTAGCAGGGCTTTAGTACAGTATACATTACATGAAAGACTATAAATGGACAGATGCTGAAGATCATCATGAGGGAAGAACAGCTGCTCTAAACCACCAGGATGCTAACATAAATGTTTATTTCTATCTATTTTTGTTGCATGTCAAGGAAGAATTTGCTATAAAACATGTCCCTGTGGTAAACGATTGGAAAGCTATCAGCTCACTGGCTGTTGTCTCTACAGGGCACCGTCATCCGAGTGTTCTCCATTCCTGAGGGCCAGCGTCTGTTTGAGTTCCGCAGAGGCATGAAGAGGTTAGAGTTCATTTCAGATCTGCGCTGCAACATCAGGATATACAGTGTCACACATATAAGCACAGTTAATGATATAAACCTCACTGAAGAACCTAGAACTACTAGGCTACTGTTAGTTAAAGTTAGTCATGCGCTTGAAATGATTGATTATTACTCAAGTGTTTCTGCTTGTTTCTGCGTTTGTGTCTGTCTGCAGGTACGTCAATATAAGCTCTTTATCCTTCAGCCATGAGGGCCAGTTCCTCTGTGCATCCAGCAACACAGAGACGGTGCATATCTTTAAAGTGGAGCAAATGGGACCAAGGTATATACACACACACACACACACACACACACACACAAGCACACAAACACACACACACTATGTAAACACGTCAAGATAATGTAACCGTGTTGCGAAGACCTGTGCACCCACCCGTGTAAATCAAGTCGTAGGATGAACTTAATAACTTGTAACTTAAAGGAGCAATTTGTAAGACATGGCCAGAGTTTTAGTCTAAAACATCTATTGTAGTAAGCATTCTGATCAGCCAGCTCTGGCCTGTCTGATCTCATTATACTGTTTGTTTACCACAAGAGGTGGTAGTTTGCTTGGCTCTGTAGATTTATGTAGGATAATGAGATACCAGATGCAAAGCTTTTCTCAGTTTTTTCAGTTTTACAAATAATAAAACGTCCCCAAAATCAACACTTAAAAACTAATTCAAACTTGACATTAACCAATAACACTTGATTTCATTTGTCTTTCCACTGCCAGTTCATGCCTCTCCTGCCAGTTCCTGTCGTTCCTTCTTGTCTCTTGAATCAAAGTCCTGGTCAGAAATGCTGTAAATCACCTCTGTACCTTATCCCCTGTCAGCAAACTGACCTCAGTTGGATTTGGAGGCTTGGTGTCCAGCCATGTTCACTATCCGATTAGATTTCCAAATCCAGTTAAGCTGAGCCCTGTTGTCCGTGGTGACTCCCCCTGTGATCCAAGCACCCGGTCCAGGCAGACTGTAGGTGTCAGGCACGTGGCAGAACTGAACCCAGAAGCACAACACAAAAACAGTCAGATGCAGTTCAGTGTACTGAGTCTCAAGAAAACAGGCAGGGGTCAAACCAAATGCAACAAGAAGCAGGCAGGTAGACAAGAGTACGTATTTAAGGCAGGGGTTCAGAACAGGCAGATCAGGTGAACAGAAGCCAAAAACGCTGCAAGGCTGGACACACTAGGCAGTCTGGCAGGGACAGAATGGTAAATATACTGGAAGGCTTATGGGGGTGATGAGCTGCAGGTGAGGAGATCTGGCAGGGACTGAACTGATTGCAGGTGAGGTGAGATCTGACGTGACGGAAGAGTTAAGGCACGAGGGAAAAGACAGAATAACTATTAAGGACTGGCTTTGGTCGTAACAGTAGGCCAACTAGCTCAACAGCTAACTGGACAATAAGCTAATTAACAAACTGCAGCTAGCTATGGCTAAGCAGAGCTAGGCAGCAGTTGATGGTTACTCTGGTGACATGCTGCCTCCTGTGTTTCTGAAGCTACTGGCCATATTTTAAGAATAACACCTTTGAGGCCCAGTTCGAATTGTTAAAAAAAAAAAACAGGATTTAATCACTTTAATTTTACACTTCTACTTATGTGATTTCTTGAGCACATTCAGACATGACAATAAAAATGTAAAATTGATTAAATGTAATTTGACACCACCAATGGCCTTTACTAAAGAATGCTTGTGTCCCTGTCTTCAGTGGAGGGGATGAGGCTGCCTCCTGGACAGCCTACGTGGGCAAGATGTTCTCAGCGGCCAGCAGCTACTTCCCTGCTCAGGTATCGGGCATGATGAGCCAGGACCGGGCCTTCGCCACCGTTCACCTCCTCACATCCGGCCAGAGGAACGTCTGCACCCTGGCTGTGTGAGCGTCTCCGTGCTTTTTTACATTACACTCTTTCATTCTGTGTATGTCTGCTTGCAAGCAGATCCTTTACTGTGTTTTAATACCTTGAAGGAGAAGAGATGTTGGTCTGTTTGACCTGTTTTTGGCTGGGTCGAATGGCTGTGACTGTTCCGAAACATGAAATGGATACTCATTGGGATTTTTTGCAGGATCCAGAAGCTTCCACGACTGCTGGTGGCCACAGCCGACGGCCAGCTGTTCATCTACAATATAGATCCACTGGATGGAGGAGAGTGCATGTTGGCCAACAAGCACAGGTGAGGCTGCGGTTGACTTCAGAGTGCTGGGCAGGCTTGGGGAGTAAAGGAAGGCATGCAACTGAATTTCATAATGAGGATACAAAGAGAAAGGAAACTGTATTCTGTTACGGTTACATAATATAAAGATGTAATTAGATTAAGAATTTAGTTAAAAAAAATACTTTTGTATTGTTTTACTTTGATGAGGTTGCTGACTGCATGTTTAAATAGGTGATTAGCATTAGGTTTAACAAGATGAAGGCAGGAGAAAGCCATGCAAGATACATGAATTAAATGAACAAATCCAAAGCTGTGTTTCCCTTTAGTTGAATAGAAGTGGGCTTAGTTTCTTCTTTCCAGTAAACTTAGAAATAATGATTGATTGGCCCCTTACCTGCTTTACAGTATCTGTGGAACCAGCACTTTGTCATCTTCTTTGCATCTACACACACATCTAAACACTTGTGGCGAGTGCCTGACCATCATGATGCATTAGAGGACTAGGAAAAGTTGTAAAAACTTGACTGCTGTGAGAAAAACTCAAGACAACAAATGATAAGTGTAAAGATGATTTCCTGTTATTCCTCCTGTCCGCCTGCTTTCCTCTTTCTCCTCCTCTCGTAGACTTTTCGGGGTTGATGATGACCAGGATGAAGGAACAGAGTCAGAGGGATCAGAGGTCACGGAGCCACAGACTTGCCCATCCTATGCTGCGACCGCGGCCTTGCCAGCCTCGGGTCCCGTCACTGCAACTCTCACTGGTTAGCAGACATTTTGTCTCCAACCGTGTGTGTACAGGAAGAGTTTTTCTGTATCCAAATGTCCCGACTGAACAGATTATGTGGGCGCTTTTGTGGGAAGTCTGCAAGTGCTGAGCACTGTCCAAATTCATCCGGTCCAAAAGGGTTCTCAAGAAGACTTTCACCAGACTTCACTGAATACTTGAATCATGCAGAATTGGTTGTGGGGGGCTATATGTGACAACTTACCGAATTTTCCAGGTGTGCGGAGGTGTGAAAGTAGACATGGTTTGAGGAGATCATGAAGTCTGCTTGTGTAAAGTAAAGATCACAATCTAATCATCTGTCTGCTTCCTTCATCTGTTTGTACCCAGGTTACTCTGAAGATGGTGGGGCAAAGAAAGGGGAGGTCATCCCAGAACACGAGTTCGCTGCAGGACCTGTGTGTCTGGACGACGAGAACGAGTTTCCCCCTGTGAGCATCCAGAAGTGCTAACTGTCAACAGGTCTCATTTAACAGAAATACTGAGATTACTCCGGCACAGTTAAAAAAACATGATCATTTTCCTCAATATCAATAGTATTACATTATTATCAAAAACGGTCTTTGGACTTGGATATACTCTGCATTAGACTTGATGATCATTCTGGAGGCTGCAGTTTGTGCAGCTGTTGAACATTGTGGTGTTTCTCATAGTCTAATGTCATTGAGCTGATGGTAACAACACCCACAAAATTAAAAACCTCAAATAAGATTCATTCAGAAATGCACCTCCTCACATTGATCTGATGGTTAATTGATAGGCACGTCTTGTGTCTGAATAAGCAACTGAGTCAGCTTAACATAAAAGTCACCTGAAGTGATCTGTAACATTCCTCACTCAGTTCCTTCAGCACAGTTTAAGGCTGAGCCTAATCCCAACACATGAAATCTACTAAAAGTAATCTTTAACTGGTTATGAAACAGTCATGAAATAAATCAGTGTATTACTGATACATCTATATTATGTACATAAGAAAACCAGACCATCAGTGAGATGATTGGCTATTTGTATATTGTATTTCTTAATGCCCAAAACTGATCAGAGACCAGTTCATATGGGCCAGATAAATAATAAGATAAATGACCTTTTATATACCTTTTATGGTGGTGTGCTGACAAAAGAAGCTGCTCTGAAGTCCTGTGCTACGGCACTAATGCAACATTCACCGTGTTTCACCATCGTCTCATTACAGTTATAATCTTACACAGCCACCAATAGATATCTTACTTCATCACTGTGCATCCTGCGAACAACTGTGTTCGAACAATGATATCCAGAATAAGTTGCTTCTTCTTTCGCTTGCTTCCAAAAACAAATGCACATGCTAGCCAGATCAAGCTCTTTATGGCAGGAGGTGGTGATGCTCAGCAGAGGTGCCAGACACTAAAACAAAGTTCCTTGCAACGGCTTTGATATAAAGTGCCCTTACTAATGTCCGATGCAAAATGGTGTGTGGAACAGTGCAAGTGTCATTTCATGTTTTATTCAGAAAGTCCTTTCAACAATCAGACTAGAACAGTCTACAAAATAAAAGCTGCATCTTTTCAATATCTGTTCCGCAGTACATAGACGTTACAAAAACAAGAAAGTTATCCAGCAGCAGTGCCTTTCACATTTGTTGTAATCTACAACAATATAATTTTCACATAGCCGCTTTAAGATGTTGAGGTGTTTATTGACTCTGCTGCACAAACCTCTCTCAGAGTTGGACGGCAAAGTTAACAGTGCCTCCTCAGATAGTAGCTTCAGTTAAAAAATGGCTAATGTGATTAGTAATTGTTGTGAGGCAGAAGTCACGCTCAGCATGAGTCTCATCCAGTTTGTACTTCCTGGCAAGTTCATTGAGATTGTCACTCACGGGTGATCTCTGCCTCCCTCCAACATACCTCCTACAGAAGTAACGTTGGCCGATTGTCCGTCCACAATTCATAGCATGGGAGCAACTGGAATACATTGTCAAGCCGAGGCTGGACAATCAACAATCAACTTAAGACGCAGACCTCGATTATGCTCTGTAAAAACTTGCTGTCATTGTTTGGCAAGATGGACAGGTCTGGTCTCGTCTGGCGCATTGCTATATTCAGGCAGCAGAAGTGACTGTGCCATTAACCAATAAGCTGGTCTAAAGTCAATGGCACACGATTTTTCCTGCTATTTAAAGGGCATATATATGTGTATATATATATATATGTATATATATATATATATATATACTCATACAAGAATAAATGATGTGAGTAAAGGAGGAGAATTGAGCTTCAAAAGCAAAACAAGCTCAAACTACCAGTGACACACAGCCTGTGACAGAAACTTCCACTGCTTTCTTATCATTCTGCTACAGCTCTTGGCGAGCGGTGCACCAGGTGGGATAACACTGCACCAGCACTGCAGAACTTTCCATAGTAGACTCCACCAAGCTCATCTACATAAAAGACACCTATGTCTGAATGCCAAAAAACACTTTACCAGACAGATGAAGGGCATCAATGTTACATACGCCATGTAGGAGAAGGACACAATTTTAAAGTTGTGTAGTAATTCCACTGATGTAGCACTCATTTGATCATTTGCCATCTGTGGGAAAGAAAAGGCCTCCTGTCTGATTATGTAGATTTATCAGCTATTTTAAACACTTGAGTAACTACCTTACCTGATGAGCACTTGTATTAGTGGGAAATTCTGGCATTTTCAGCCTGCGTCTTGGTCCCATGAATGGGGCGCTCCTGTCTTTGGGCCCGCATGTTCTGATATCTATGGTGTTGTTCCTCGTACATGATGATTAATGTTGCTTCAGAGCATCATTGCAACATTTATGTTGCTGTGATGTCATAGCTTTGCGACTTTGGGGTAAAAAGACTTGAAGAATAGGCATATGGGAGTCATTCTTCTTTCAGATGTGTGTAACTTCGTCAAAGGGTCTTTTTTAAGCTTAACCCTAAACTTAACCAAAAATGTTTGTTCCCTAAACCTAACAAACTACTTTCATTCCCTGAAGCTAAGTGTTTTTGTTCCCTTAACCTAAAGAAATTGTTTAGCCTCCTAAACCTAACCAAGCATTTTGGGTCCCTCAACCTGACCAAATACTTTTAGGGATTCCCATTAAATACAATACAATTAAACTTTAAAATGTGCAAAATGTTCTTGCAGGGGAGCAAGGCGGTCTGAGGTCAACCCTCCACAGTCTCACAAAATCCACCGGGAAACACTGACATTTGCTCCCTCAACCCAACCAAACTGCAATGAAAACTGAAAAGATATGGAAAATAATCATCAAACTTTGTATAAAATTTATAATGAACATTTTCAAATGTTCCTAATGGGATGTGAATCCATGTCTCCGGAGTGGGTCCTATACGCAACCCATTCAACCATGTCGGCTTGCAGCAAAGGTGTTGTTGCTTCTTTGTAACTTGCAGTGATGATCCTGATGTTCCAGGACCAACACCAACACAGTGATATCAGATATTCCCTGTGGCTCCTGCTAACTTTACTCTCAAAACCACCATTTAAGATTCAGGAAATAACAAATCCAGCAAAAAAAAATTGTATACGGGAAAAGCTTTCAAATTTCACTGGCTATTGTAGTGGACCGATGTTTGCTTGTGGAGCAAGTTGCCGCCTGACCATCGACTGAGTTGTGTGTTTTGTACTGGAATTTCCCTTTAACTGTGTACCAGAAACTGGGACGTATTTGACAAATCCTGTAGGCGAAACTAACAGGTCTTGTTCATGTGTTTTGATAGATTAATTGGTGCCGCGACGGGACTGGAGGTGGCCAGGCGAGGCGCTCATGAGTGGGTAGAAGGACAAATGGACAAACAGACAGACAGGCGCTGGCGAGTGAGAGGAACAGCAAAACAAAACTCTGTCAGGGTGCCAAGTTATTTTTTTTTTTCCAGTTCCAGAAGAAAGTAACACTGATTAGCGTTCAAGCTGACGCGGGAAACAAAACACTGAGCAAGAAGTAGATGTCATGTAGTAATATCACAGAACCACAATCTCGTCCTCATGTTACATAATGATTGTGTTGAAGGTACACTTCTGATTTTGTCACAGCACCAATAGTACCTCTAAACTTCCTCTGAGCTCGCTGTTGAGTTTCAAACCATCAACTGCGAGCTGAGAGGACATCTCTGACCCTGTAGATGCTGTTGGCTACTTCTAAAAAAAAAAATCAAAAAAATCAAAAAAATCAGGGAGTTTATCTTTAAGAACTGTATCGTGAAAAACCGAGGTGCATGCTGGAGCAGAAATATAACCGCAATCTCATAGCTTTATTACTTGACAAATATTTTATTAAGTTGCATTATTGTAGCAACATTTTTATTTTTTTTTCATTAATATCTTTAGTTTATGTCCATGATACGAATTGTATTGTTTTCATTCTTATTCTGTATTGTATTTTACCGCATTGACATGTATTAAATATTCCTGTGTATGCCTTCTGGGTACAATCCAGCAGGTGTGTACGTACTGTATGTTTGTTTGTGCCTATTATCATTTGTAAAAGAGCAAAGTATTTTGCTGATTGCACAAGACCAAAACAACTGAAAGAAAAGGTGAAATAAACCCATAAAGTGGGGTGAAAATGAAGCTATGCAAAGCAAAGAATTTGTCTTGTTTAATTTTGTTTTCGTTCATTCATTTTGCCCTTGATAAAGAAGCTTATAGATAAGCTTTTAATGATTGACGCGGGTTGCTGGGGGAGTTTATAGATATATGTCTATGAGAGGTCAGTCACACGTTGAACACAGGTGACAAGGCCAACATTTCACAACATTTACAGCCAGTAAACATATTCATGGGAGATAGTGATGTTGCACAAGTGTGTTTAGGTTGCAGTACAAAGTGATCTATTCAGTATTCTGTTACAAGCTGTAATTAGCTAATCAAAAATGATGTGGCGTGATCCCAGTAAAACAACAAGCTGTCTGCGATCACACGTCACGGCGAACTTCATCTCAGCTGACTCGTGTGAGTTTGGTTGTGGGATCCTTTGTTTTTGGTTTTTCAAATTGTTGACATGAAATTTGCAAACCGAGTGAAGGCGTCAATCCCAAAGCATTTTCCCTGTGAAGCCAAATCTGTTGCCACCTTAGGCTTACTTTACTCTTAAGCTGTTTGGAGTAGCTCTAAGATTACGGCCTCTTATCCTGTCAGCAGTACTTCCACCACTCTAAAATCCATCAGCGCAACACTTTCGTGGCTTTCATGTTCTCGTTCCTACTTCTTGCTTTCAACTGCATCAAGCATTGTGACTCCACTGTATAATCAAACCTGAAAAGACTGATGTACGCAGCAGATATCACTGTTACCAGTCCCTGCTCTGTAGCTGGTCTTTTCACTATGTACCTCTGGTTGCTCCCAACATTACATAACTCAGTAGTGAGCAAAACCATTATAACAGCTGTAACCTCACACCTGGATGGACAATACAATGCTGAGGGATGACAGGTATATGATCCCAGGGGAGAGATGCAGAAGAAGAGATGTAGAAGACAAACAATAGATAAAAAAAAGTCTGACCCCAGTTAAACCCAAAAGGTAGAAGAAAGGAACACAAGCCAAGTGTTGATGGGCAAATGTAAGAAACCACAGTTTGTGTGCAAGAATGTTTTTTTTTTTAACCAGATCACTGAGACATATCTCTAATATTGTGAAATGTCATTTGTAATACAAAAAAGCAGGGATCAAATAAATACACAGCTGATAAGAAAGACACTGTGACTCAACAGGATCTAAGTTGGAGAAGAGAGAAAATAGTCCAAAGCCATTTTAAACTTAAAAGGGGCACTGTAGTAGGGTGCGGACGGACAAACATGAAATCTTCTTAAGAATTTGACAAGGCAGCCACTGACATGTTGACATATATTGGACTTGGGACTTCGGTTACATCACTATCAGTGAGCACACAGCGAACAGGTGGCATGTCAGCGTCATCTTGAATAGGATAGCAAAGACATGGTGTGGCACCGAGCCTCCCAGTGACCTCAATACAAGAAAGGACACACAATCATTCTACAAACTTTGTGACTGAGCCTCATGTGGGGGTCCTCGGCTTGCCCTTCAGTTAGGAGAAAAGAGCATAAAACAAAAAAAGTAATTAGTTAAAGTTAATATGGCTTCAGTCCAATTGAAATTATTCTGATTAGAGATTCTGACTTCTGAAGGGTCTAATCTGCCGGAAATATAACACAAGACAATTTTAAGGTTTTTTCAGACTTTTTTTGAAAAAATAAATAAATAAAAAATACAGTGTGGGTCCATCATATTCTGGTTATAAGTGGAATATCAGAGTCTGTATGAACATTCATATGGTCTCAAAAGCCTTCTTTTCTTCCTGCATGAAACATAACAAGCTGCTGGAGCAAATGTGTATGAGGGAAAATGATGATGGTGATGCTACCTCTCTAGGCCTGACCAGATATTACTGTATTACTGTTTTTTAACAGTAAATATTTAAACCCTGCCCTTATCAAGAGTATGTAAAAGGATTTGGAGCGTTAATGCCTCTCTACAATGACTATCACATGAAAACAATTATATCCTTTACCGCTATTTTGTTCTGACATCAGCATGCCAGTGCTGATTGGAAAACATTGTTAGTAAATATTAAATATTGAAGTTGAGGATTTTTTACATCTGCGATTTTAATGGAAAATTGCTACCTTGAACAGACACCCATTTGGAAATGAAGGTATTTTTTTTGTAGAAACTGTCAAGACAGATTGGGATGTAGTCAACATTTCGCCCAAGCTCTTTCATGCTCCATAACCAAGTATGATGCCTGAATTTTTTTTACGTTGCAACAGGAGTCCAATCAGATTTCAGGGCTGGACCTTGCATGGCCACCCCTTAGACACACCCCATCAATGTGAATAGAAGCTTACTCCAGGTCAGGGCATGTCTGCACACTCCACTTCAGTCAAAGGATCACTCCCAGCTCAGAGACAGGTGAGTCCTATACACATTATTCAAAACTCACTGGCTAAATTAATCAAGACATTCATCAGTATTATGACAGATGCATCAACATAAAATGACATTAAACATTTTTTTTTTCTGAAAGTGTCAGGAGGTTGCTATCGAAATTGTTTAACCTTTTTTGTCAAATTCCACTGATGTAAGAGCATAAGTAGTTCAACTAAGAGACACCTAAACCATCTCAAGATGTTTGACACACTGAGTGTTTTTTCATGCTGTGGAAGTGTGGCACAGAGATTGCACCATCTTAAATATCTGAATACCATACATCAATATGTATTCTGCTGTCATAAATAGGAGGATTATTTATGGCTGCATTGTTTTTTTAAAGCCAAGCCATGAGTTGACAGAGTTATCAACATTTTGTTAATAGAAAGGCTATTTATGACAGATTTCACAAGTGAATGTGAAAAACCCTTCACTGTTGGCCCATATGCATTCTAGTAACTGTGTAAGGGAAATGCAGAAGATGTACAGAAAAAAATCAAACTCAGAATACAAAACTATTTGGACTTGATAAGTGACATTAATGTCATGGCCCACAGACAACAGGTGGCAAGCAGCTTATGCTACCCGCGTTAAGGGAGCACTTTTGGATAACAAATTCACACTTGAAAATGTAATATTTACCAAATTAATGAGGTAACAATACAAACTCAAGATGTTCTAAGAGGACACACACACACACACACACACACACACACACACACACACACACACACACACACACACACGGGCTGACACACCATGGGACGCTTCCTCCTGACTGGAATAAACCTGTTCATCCCAGCCGCGCGCCCGGTACACACAGCTTCTAGCAGACGGCGACGCGCTGTAGCTGCATTCACGTCCTACGATAAAATGAGTAAAAGGACTTCCGCTCGAGTGAAACGGTTGTAAAAGGTAGCTTTGTGTGTTCACATCATTCAGCATTCATAGCTTTCACTTGGCAAAAGGAGTTACTGGTGTAAATTATTAGACATGTTTAGCCCTTTGGAGGAACCACATTCTTTAAAAGCACACACCTCTGCTGGCACAGGTGACAGGCCTATTCAGGTGCGGTTTTAACGATCAGCACAGAAACGCAACATCAGAGATGGGGGGGGGGGGGGGCGGAGAGATGGCGAGAGAGAGACTCTCACGAGGGACTACCTGCGCGTTCACGAGACCGTGTTTTTTGCGCGCGTTTGAATACCGGCTTGAGCCGGTAAAGAGCTGCCAGGAGAGACAGGAAATAATTGAGTGAAGACAAAAGATGCAGCAGGCTGTGATGGAGGGGAAACACAGCAACGAAACTAAGGATTTACCGGCAGTCTGTTAATTTAGAAGAAGCGGGAACATTTTACAGAAAGAAAAGGTTTTCTACGTAAATTATTGATCCTCCTGCCTCGCCAATAGACCTACATTCCACTAAAGCCACAATGCAATAAAGACGAGTTAATAAAAGCGGCTTTGCTACTGCTGGAGGCGGCTTTTCCAACCTCTGCTGTCGGTAAGTCAGATGTCAACCCGGCGGGTCCAGCCGGAGGATGCTGTGCTCATGTGGCGCAGTGTCGGCTGCTCCGCTTTGTAACACGAAAAACTACCGTCTGCTAATTCCGTATTGTCTGACATTTAGCCAGAAAACATGTTGTATGATTGATTATATTACCACACATTAATAAACCAGGCGTTAGGCCAGACAGGAAGGCAGGCACGCAGATGAATTGTTCACCGTGAGAAATATGGGTTCTCTCTTCGAATCTACGTGAGACAACATCTGGGGATCAGAGTTAAGCCAGCAGTCAGGATAAGTGACTAAGTGCTGGCTGTCCCGCTGCCTGTGTCTGTGGGTAGGAAACCCCAGGGCTGCAGTGCACTGACATCATCCCTCCTCCTCTGCACTGCGGTGTCCTTCCTAGATTTTGTCTCGGGGCACCTTAAGTTCCAGTTCCAGTGCTCGTCGCTTGCTTCTCCTATGACCTACTTAATTTGAATTCCAACATAGTGGTTATTTGGAATGAGGCAGTTCTGTGATGTCAGTTTCTGGCAGAGTGTGACATCTTTTTACTGGGAATCTGGGTCAGAAGTATTTTAAAGGCACACTCTAATTTCGGTGAATAAATATTAATGAGAATCCGAAGATCTTCACTGACAGGATTTTTAATGCCTAAACAAACTAAATAATTGCCATATGTTTCCATGACTGAAAAAACTATATAAACAAACTGGCCCTAATGGACAGCACAGTGTATACTGGATTACTTTGTTTATATGTGGCGGACCCTGCCACCTTTCTAGCTTCAAACAGTGTTCTGTCTCCCTCTGAGAATAGCAAGTTTATTCACTTAATGGGACAAAATACATATTTCTGAGTTTGTATTATTACCTCATCAATGTTGTAGATATTAACATTTGAAGTTTGAATTTCTTCTCCAAAGCTACAGAGTGCCCCCTTAAGGCCGGTAGCATAAGCTGCCCATTGTCTGCCGGCCATGACATTAATGTTGCTGAACAAGTTGAAGTAGTCTGAGGAGTCGAAATAGTATCAGACTACACTACCAGTGTATGAATCTGATTGAGAGAATGCCAAGAGTGTGCAAAGCTGTCCTCAGAGCAGATGGTGGCTACTTTGAGTAATACAAAATATCACATATTCTGGTTTGGTTCTAATTAGCTCATGTTGCTCTTCCTGGTCCTAACTGGAGACTTTGACTCAGTGGAGATTCCCGTGGTGCAAGTTTTTTGACCTGGAGACACACAACGACAGAGAAGAAGGAAACAAAGCCCATAGCAAAATAACACAATTTGTTTAGGATTTAAACAGAAAATGAAATGTAAATTAACAGAAAACAAACTTCTGAAAGATAAAGAGACTGGTCTCCCTACAACTGAAAGACCAGACAAAGTTAAATTTATATACTAGAGGAAAAATTAGAGATCACTGTCTCTCCATAAGAAGAGAACACCAACAGATCACACAGTGCACAACAGCAGCTGCTACTATCTGGCCCACTAGCACGAGTGTGAGCCAGCTTTAAAGCCTCTGTCCGAAATTGGTTAGGGGGATCCGGTGTGATCCATCACTCACTATTGGCAAAGAGGGGACAACACACAAACGCATCCACTGCACTGTTGCTGTAACAAGTACATTTATCTGGTATTCAAATAGTTAAAAAGTTTGACATTTAGTCAGACCTGCGGCCTCAGCTGTGTGTCTCTGCATCAGCACTGCTTTACATTGTGCTGCTGTTGTCTTAGTGATATAACGATATAAAATGATATGTTTATATTCTTCTCGCAGCCACAGCGCAGATACTAGTGGAATACTGCAGTGAATCAAGGGTTTCAGAATATTTTGGTAAACCATTCTGAATACTTGACATGTTGCGTAGTCACCACACCTTCATTTACATGGACGCTGAATCATTAGAGAACACATGTTTCCTCTTTTTACTTCTCATTGCTCAGTCACACATGCTGTATGTCACAGTCCAGAGCACATTCTGAAATGAGGAAGAAAGGGTGGCCAAAAACAAAAGTCGAACTAGACTAGGAATGTGACAGTATGTTATGTTATGGTGGATGGGGATACAAACACTCAGGGTAAGTTAATTATGGTGAATTTTCATCATCAAGATATCAGGATGAGTGACTTTCGAAAAGCCATCTGGCTCAATAACAGTCCCTGTTTGATTTCCTGATATATTTTGAGTTGCCACATGGGGGAGCCATATCTTTCCAGTGAATCCAAAATCCTAAACTGGTCACCATGGCTACAGGTTCTGCTTGCCATTTGTGTCTTGAACAAAAAACTTCAATCTGATGTGTGAAAATAATGGATTTAAGCATTATTACAGTACATGTCACGATAGAGAAGTTCCATTATCTTAACAAAAACATTATTCTAAACCTGATGCTGAGACCTTTAACGTTGAGAACGCTGATCACTGAGATTTCAAACCAGTATGCAACATCTTGATCACATTTCCATGTCCACATTTGGGTCCAGGTAAAGGTGCCTGCAACTAATGCTCCCAAAAACTCAATGAGTCACTCACTATGTGACCAATATATAGATCTGACACTGGTGTGTTCTGGAACAAGCCCTGTCATTGAATTGTTTACAACAAGAACATATCAATACTATGTGATCCTACACATCAGTATAATGTGTCTGCACACATGGTAGAATGGTGATAAAAAGCTTCCACAAAAAGAGGACATTATTACCATTATTTACCAATTACATAAAAAATAAATAAAAAAAATGTTAGTACACAAAGATTTAACTACCAAATGTTTGACATTTTTGTCTCAATGACCGATCAAGTAATGGTTCCAGGTCTTGTTACAGATGTATTTAACAATGAATCAAATACAAAATGAAAAAAACAATGAAAGACAATGAACTAAATTGACCCCCCATTGCAGCTAATAGGGCATTTAGCCTCCTTTAGCTCAGGTTTTTAGTGTTTGAGTGCATTTTCTGTTTAATCCATCATGACAGCTGTCTTTCCAGCAGCAGCAGCAGCTGTGTTTGTCATAAAAGTCTTTGTATGTGATGGAATTCTTCTGCCCCCAAGTGGCCAAACCAATGAACACACTGATATCTATGTGTCTCCCTCTAGGTGACCTGCTGTAGCCATGAGGATACTGAACTCCCTTCATTGCTTGGGTACAAATGTTTACCCAGAGGTGCCTGATGGCGGCTGGGGCTGGGTTGTGGCTGTAGTCTTCTTCTTGGTGGAGGTCTGCACCTATGGGACCATCAAGAGCTTGGGCGTCTTCCTTCAGGATATAATGGATGAGTTTGGGGAGAGCAACAGCCGAGTGTCATGGGTCATCTCCATCTGTGTCTTCATTTTTACCTTCACTGGTCAGTCACTTTTTTCCTGAGATTACTGTCATTAGCACTTAATCTGCTGATTATGTTCTCAGTTCAATTATTAATTGTTTACTGTAAAAAATGTGAGAAATTGCCGAAAAATACCATTGCAGTGTTCCGCAGTCTAAAGTGATGACCTCATTTACCTATTTTATCCAGCCAACCAGTAATGTTACTTTAATTGACGACCAAAATGGCTGTTGGTTGGACAGATGAAGTAGACATCACTACATGCTCTGGAAAGTTATGATGGACATTTTTTCACAATCTGTCGTCTCAGTGATTAATCAGTTCATCGAGAATATGTTTGGCAGATAAATCGATAATAGAAAGAATCATTACTTGCAGCCATTAAACATACTGTTACCCATTTATTGCAAAGCAGCGAAACTGGACTAATCATCCTCAATCTTAGTGTGAATAAACTGCCTATAATAACTGTGCACCATGCATAAGCATGTACAGTCATCAGTGCAGACACATATTCATGTCTGCATCCAGTCTGCACAGTAATAATAACACACCTGATGACTTCAACAGATCGCTGTAATGACTGTGCTGTCTTCCACCCTCACCCCAGCCCCACTGTCCACCTTGCTGAGCAACCGCTTTGGTCATCGTCCAGTGGTGATGATGGGAGGCTTCCTCATCAGCCTGGGAACCATCACCTCTGCCTTCACCACCTCCATCAAGGAGATGTACATCACCATCGGCATTGTTTCAGGTACTTCTCAAACTTGTCGGTATCCATCAGCTCATCCACTCCTCATCTATCTATATGTGTATGTAAATTCCTACCGATGTGTCCCTCTGTGTGTGTCTTTGTGTATCATTTTAATGTACCATTTAGAGCGTGCTCCTGTGGATGTGCTTGTCTTGTTTAACAGCCTGTTATGAAAGAACGTAAGGGATTCCTAGCAGTTTAAACAACAAAGTGTGAACCAATCTGTTTCTTGCAGAACTGTCCATTGAATGAGAGGTGATGAACCTCTTCTAAACAACATGCAGTGAGGTCTACTCAACTGTCTTAACTCTCTAGGAATGACTGGCAGAACAGCCAGAGCAGGAAAAACTGAAGCAGCAAACCAAAAAACACTAAATTCCTTTTCAGATGAGTATTGGGGGAACAGGAGGCTGAGGAGGATGGAATAAATTGACTGAATGGATTGGACGATGAACAAATTTGTGGATGACTTTTGTATCAGAGCTCACAAACTGTTTTTCTTAGGAGCTCTCCCACTGTGATTGCCATGTCTGCCTCTGAAATGGACCACAGCTAACTTGGCGCTCCCTTCTTCTCTCTGTCTCTCTTTTTTTGTCTTTACATGCATTTTGTCTTTCAGCTGCAGCTGTAACAGAGCTGAGTCATCTCACACAGCCTGCCACCTTTGACAAAGAAGTCACCTGACACCTTGATTTTGACCCACCCTCCCCTAGCCACGCAGTTTTCCTACCATGCGGACCAGTGGCTGTCATGTCCCCTTTTCCCCTTCTGTTTGTTTACAGGCCTTGGCTACTGCCTCACCTTCCTCCCCACCATCACCATCCTCACCCAGTACTTCTCTAGACGACGAGCCCTCGTCACCTCCGCCTCTTCCTCCGGAGAAGCCTTCGCCGTATGTGCATTTGCTCCTGGTGAGTGTTCAGTAAGAGAAGGCAGTTAGCTAAGAAATAAGCATAGTAATTACTAAGTAACTCTCTTAGTTTTCATGACTGGATAAACTGAATAAACAAACTGACCTTAAAGGACAACACAATTTATACTGTTTTACTTTGTCTGCATGTGGCGGACCCTGCCACCTTTCTAGCCTCAAACAGTATTCTGGAATCAGAGCAGCTTGTTTATTCACTTGTGAAAAAGAAATACATATTTCTGAGTTTGTATTGTGACCTCATTCACTTTTTGAATATTCAAATTCTGAGGTTGAAATTCTGTGCCCCTTTAAAGATAAACTGTATGGAGTGAGGAGTCAAGCATTAATCAGTGATTACATTTATCTTGCTAGCACTGTCTATACTTATTGGTCGTTTCACTGTAATCTGCTTAATGCAGTGCTGTGGTGCCACACCTGCTCAAATATATCAGGAAACTATGTGCGCATATTGATTTTAGTGGAGCTGTGACTACTGGCCACTGTGCTGACTAGCAGTTAGTATTTCTCTGCTTTACTAGTCAAATAGTATAAATTCCTGTTGGGTTTGATGACGACAGAGCAGACTCTATTTGCCAAGGGAGACTGTGAGATGTGGACCTTTAATATAAAATATTGACCTCAGCTGTCCCCTTCTCCACAGCCTTCACTACACTGAAGGGACACATTGGCTGGCGCTACTGTCTGGTTGTCCTTGGCATCTTACAGGCTTCTGTAATTGGCTGTGGGATTCTCCTTCGTCCAGTCATTATTAGGCCAAAGCCAGTAAAGGAGGACAATGAATCAGATAGAGAGCCTCTGTCTCTAAAGCAGCTGGAGGCCATTTACGAGCTGGAGAACGAACAAACCAAGACCTCCATCAGCTCGGCAGTGTCCCGGGGCTCCGAGGACTCAGGTGTCACCTCCCTCTGTGCTTCAAATGGAGACCTCTGGGCTGCAGGAGCTGAAGCCACGGCTCTAATGGAGTTTGGAGTGCAGGACAAAGAGGGCGAGGAACAGTCGCTGTCCACACCTCCCACCCCGGTTGAGGAGAAGGATGAGGGCGAGCTATCAAAGGAAGAGGCGGGTCCTCTCCAGCCCTCCAGACCCAAACTCCTGGACTTCTCTGTGCTTAAAGACAGTGCTTTCATCTGGTACTCCCTCTTCGGCTTATTTGCCACGCTGGGCTTCTTCGCCCCGCAGCTCTACATCATCGAACTGAGCAAGAGCAGGGGAGTGGAGCCCAGCATGGCCTCCTACATGCTCTCCGTGATGGCTGTGGCTGAGATCTTCGGCCGCTTGTCTATTGGGATGGTGTTGAACAAAGCATCCTGCAGGAAGACCTTGGTGCTGCTGGCCTGCGTGGTTCTGCTGTGCCTGGTACTGGTGGCCTTCACGATCGTATGGGAGTTCTGGGGCCTTGTGGTATGCTGCGCCCTCTATGGCTACTTCATGGGCACCGTAGGCTCCACTCACGTCCCCATGCTGGCTGAGGAGGACGTGGTGGGCATCGAGAAGATGGCATCGTCTGCGGGAGTGTACGTCTTCATCCAGAGCTTCGCTGGGCTTGCAGGGCCCCCGCTCGCAGGTACTTTACTGTATAACTTCTCTCTGTTTCCACTCATCAGTCAACCTCTCTGCAAATCCTAACAGCTGTCTCATCTGTCCCTCCAGGTGTGTTGGTGGATGTCACACAGAACTACGGCGCGGCCTTCTACTCGTGCGCTGTGGGCATGGGCATCAGTGCCATCTGCCTGGCTCTGGTTGGCCCGGCAAAGTCCGGCATGTGCCAGGGACAGAGCAGAAACAAAGACAAAGGCAAGGGCTCAGAGAACATGGAGGAGAACATGTCTCAGGACAGTGACCAGCAAGACTTTCTGGAGGTGGACTTGGACGACAGTCCAGTGAGACGGGCTGTGGAACAGGAAAATGCTGTTAATGTAATATGAACCTTACCACAGGATGACATCACCTGACAACCGATGACGCACCACCAGGCCCAACAACAAATACAGATGCACTGCGAGAGGCTGAAGGAATGTCTTCACAACTGCTGCTGGTTCCAAATCTCAGGTGTCACTCTCTTCACATTTTGACAAGCTTGAAGTTCACTACTACCCAGAGAGGTAGCAGTCTCCCCCTCTGAGACCAAAGGCACATCAATGCTGAGCACATGGTGTCTCCCCCTACGCCATTTAACAAATTAACACAGATATCTGTTCCAGCTGCTGAGGATTAAAAAAAAGTACTTTGTTACTGTTTGATTTCATTTTCACCAGGATTACCTCTATCTCAGGAAAGATGTGTTCCCATGAGTTTGGTTAAACAGTCCTGGTATCTGCCTGAAGACTGTGTGACATCATGACTGTGATGTGCTTGTTGGAAGTGGCTCATGCACCGGAGCTTTTCAACAGCTCGTTCACTCCTGCTGAACACCTGCATTCTCGTGTTTTGTCACACTCAACAACCATGTAAAAGTCACTTCTGCAGAAAAGTCTAAAAGAGTGAAGCATACACACCCCGTGGCTTTAAAATGTGAGTTTATGTATCCCCATGTAAAGGAACTGCAGGCAATTTATGTATGCATCCAAAGCATGGAGAATGATTTCACTACCACTAAAGCTGGACAAGACAACTTACTCATGCAGTTTGTACATACACTTCGTCCTCTGTCTGATAGTCTTATGCACATTTAATTGAATTTAATTTCTGGCACTATGGAAACTAAAGCAATGCTGCAGCAGTGTTCACTGATCCTGCAGAATGAATAAAGAAGCTCCAGCACGGTCTGCACATGGAGCCTGTGATCTATGACACCGGGGTTTGTGGGATTCACTCTGCATGAACCTCAGAAACTTACCCTCCTCCTCAGTTTTGTACAGCTTTGGGTAAAAGTCTTGATTAATATCTATCGCCATGTCGTCATGATCCTGTTGACAGACTGTAGAATGACCTTGTGACAAGTGACAAAACTGAAAAACAGTCATGATACAATAGTAGAGCCTGGTTTACAGTGATTTATTTCCATGGCTAAGGTGTGAAAGACCTCCTCTGGGAGTCCCTCCTGCAGCCTCAGATCGTCTCCACACCCGCCACAACATGACCACCTTTCCCTAATAACCACTGTATCATCGTTATTTAAACTGTTTATACAATGATTTTATGTCCCTTTTTTAATGAAACTTTTTCATTTTTTTTTTTAATTTAATTGAGTCATGGGCAGGTCCCTGCCAGTTGAGTTCTGTACTTCTTTCGTTTTGTATTTTCTAAATAAAACCTCCTTCACACTTGAATCAGTTTTGTATCTGTGGTGCACATTCACACCTGATGATGCCGACGTCCATAAACACACGGTTTATTCTCCCGACACTTTGACACTTGAGACCACATGATTTGAGGGACATGAAGTGAATTCTCATTCAGCTAACATAACTCTTTAAATTCAAACTTACCATTTCGGTTATCTGAACTACTACACAAATAGGTACTAATACAAATAATATAATAATTACATACATTTGTACCTATTAGTGTTGTGCTGAATACCTTGAGAAGATTTAACACACAATACCATTTAGGAAAATGACACATTGAGGTCATGAGATTTTGGATTTGTATTAAAAGATGAAGATAACAGGCATCCTGTAGGGCTCGTCCTATAATCAGATGACTGCTGGTTCAATTCCCTGGCAGCACATCAAAGTACCCTGAGCAAGATACTGAACTCCAAACTGCTCCTGAGGAACATTTAGCCCCTTTCATGGCAGCCTCTGCCATCAGTGTATGAATGTGTGTGTGAATGGGTGAATGTGACAAGTTGCAAAGTGCTTTGAGCGGTCAGTAGGCTGGAAAAGAGCTGTAGAAATTGTGTTCTTCCTCCCTCACAATCCCAAGTGTTGCCTTCACTCTCCACATCTTCTCCAGCTCTTCTTTCGGCCCTTGGTATTTCTCAAGCCTCTCGTGTTCATTCTTCTGGATGTCACTGCCGCTTGGGAACGTGAACTTCTGATGTTCGTCCACCACAACTATTTCCGTTTGGTTAGCCATCACTGGTCGATGGTATGCACCGTGCAGGGTTTGTCCTTCCATGGAATTTCCTCCAGCGCTTCCTTCTCCTCCTCACAGAGTTGTTGCTGCCTAAGGTATTCACTAAGCAGCTCATCACTTGGGGCCATCTTCCTGAAGTACTCATGGATCTGGATAGTATCTTTGACACTCACCACTCCTCCTTCCTTCCACTTGGTGCACAACCTCTGGACACTGGACTTGGAATGCAACCATCCATGCATTGTGAGGAGCTTCCTTGTCTTGATATCAGCATCTGTATCTCCTAATTTGGACAACTTATTACACAAGTGGGGTATCTGATGACTGGCAGGGTGTAAGCGTCGACTGCACAGATGTTGCTCTCACCATCCAGCTGACTTGCCTTACTATATGCAGGTATCTGACTGTGGCTGCTTTCATAGCAACCTCCTCATGAAATTTGAATGAGGGATCCAAAAGTATGTGTAACTCTAATCTGTGTCTGCTGCCTTCTGGTGCCTTCAGTTTGGATCCTCTTTCTCTCTTCCATACCATCCGACCACACTTATCTAGAAGGAACATCTGATGTCACTGCCATATAAACTTATGTGTAATGCCAGTTATTCCACCTTGAGGCTTCAACCATATGACACAACCATCCCAGCCATTCATTCAATGTTACTAAAAGTAGTAGAACAGCGTTCTCTACTGGCTGAACAGCAGTTGTGTCTAGGACACTCAGAGACTAATTTGTCTTAATAATGTCACTCTCACATCCAAAACAATGGGCTGTACACTATTTTTGTGTGTTAGGGTTAGTGACAGACAAGATGGCAGACACACACCACAATGGCCATCTTAAACGAGTTATGTGATAAAGGGTGTGTGTGGCAACTTTTGTTGCATTTGTAAGAACATTTAACAGACTTACTGACTGCAACCGAAGCCTTTCTTTCTTCCTCACTCCTGGTGCATCTTAGTCTTAATTTGAAACATTTAATGTAACTCATCGAGACTTCAGAAACATCATGTGTCAAGACTCCACAGCTGTTAAAGCAGCTTAACCTTTATAGTATACATGTAATTTAGTGCTTGTTGAGGAACACAGTTTAGTTTATATCTGTGAAATCATGATATGGCAAAGCGCAGTATCCAAATCACATAATTTGGCACTGAGTTTTGATAAAGGCAAACTGTGTGACAAACAGCATTGTGCTGCAGAGATTCCCTGGTCAGCAAAACCTGCTCTGCACATGTAGGACAATATGTGTGTTAGGTACAGACCAACATATGTGACACCGTCATGATTTTACAATATTTTTTCTGTGAAAATAAAAATTGTTATCCACAGTACGTCTCTCCCACTAATCATGAACTGTATGACAGTCACAATATCTGTAAAAATAATCACAATAATTTAACCATATCATGCAGCCCTAATGGTTTCCCTGCTCCATCTCCTCACTGATAATGGAAAACAAGACATGAAAATACAGAGGGAACACTTCCTGCCCTGAGACCAGCATCACTGAGTACACACTAAACTGATTTAGAAGACATGACTCTGGATTAGTAAAACAATATATCTGCCCTGTGATTCTGCTTTATTAACATAATCAGGGACGCAACTCACGATTCTTTTCATCACTGATGAATCTGTATTAAAAATTAATTCATTCATTTTTCATTAAAATATCAGAAAGTGTTCTAAAAAGTCTACATGAGTCATAGGTGACATCATCAAATGTCTTGTGTTGTCTGAACAGCAGTCCCAACCACAAACTGATCCACTTTACAATGATAGAAAACAGAGACAAGCAGACAGTTCTGGAGTCTGGACCAGACCAACACTATTTATCACAATGGTTGCAAAATAGTCTGGTGATTGACTTATTGATTAATCTTTGTATCTTAAAAGCTTAATACATTACAATTAGGAATTTATAAATACATATTGGACAGATAAACTATTAGCCTGATAATGGTTCAAGTGGCTCCTGGAGATAATCATAGCCAGAAAATGAGCCAATAAAAGGAAAGCCAATAAACACAGAGGACATCACAGCAGTATGGCGGCGCGCACACACACACACAGACACACACACTGAACAATTACCAGTTGCCTTTTCCTGACTGTTTTTAGTGTCTCTGTGTTGTGAAAGGCGCTGCAGCAACAACAGCTTCACAGGCTCCATTTTTATTTGAATTCAGTTCCGTCACGCTTGATAAAAGCCTTTGCGAGCATGGCGCGCAGCACAAGCCTGCAGCTCCCGTCCATTTTAACTGCGCTTATTTGTTAAATCAGCAGCCGAAGTTGCTTGTGAAGCTCACACGCTTGTGAATCAAACATCTGTTCGCTCCAGGCATCCACGTTTTCCACAGCAGGTGGACTAGATGCATGAGGCTGGGAGTATGGAAAACTGACTCAGAAGCATTTGAGGCGTTCTTTGTGATACTGGGCTATTATAAACTATGACTCTCTGCAATACAGCGATTCCAATGACAGCACACACACCGACACGTCTTTTTAAAAAACAGTTGGATTTATTTATGAGAGTAGAAGGGTAAGACAGTATAAGTTAGACTGTACACTGAAAGCTTGTCTATCTGAAAAAAAAAAAAAAAAAACAGGAAGAGAGATGCTTTGTCTCACAGGACACCAATCTGTTTGTGTGGCATCATTAAAAAAACCTAAAACACAGTATAAAAACTTTTGTTCGATGAATGAACAGTAGAGGCAGAGCTTGGAGAAGGAGGCACTAAACATCAGTATATTTGGCAGATCATTTGCAGATTTTTTTTTCCTGACTTGATTAAAGACAAATAAAGACTGGCATTAAGAGAATCACTCGTCAGTCCCATCATGATTATTTCTAACACAACATAACATCAAGTCACAGCTGTGGAGCAGTGCTGCGGCATAGTTTAGACTATGTAAGGTGACACTGGTTTCCTCTCACAGGTATTTACAAGCGATGCTCAATATTCAACCAGAGAAAGTCCATCCGAATACTGGATTTATACTGTTGCAGTCATGAAAGTAATGTCAGATTCACAGAGTATACACAGGGTGCAGTGTACAAAACCACAAATGTTAGAAGGCAAAGTCAAAGGCAGAGTCTTTCTGTTCATGGTGAGTAAAACAGGAAGTAGAAATCGAGATAGATGGTGAACATGTGACTGCACTGACTCACAAACGACACAGTGAGTGCCACCCGTCACCAGTCCAACAGGACAGAGGACACATACCGCTCCCAGAGCTGTCACAGTGGCTGCAGCCAACACAATACGGGCCTGTCCAAAGACAGTAAGACATTAATGTCCACGCTCTGCAGTGACTGGTCAGGTGTTCGGAGGTGTGAAAGTAGGTCGAGTTTGAACTTCTGTCAGAGGTCTCTTTTTTTTCATTCATCACACAAATACTGTCAATTTTTGTGTTAATATCTAAGAGCAACAACATGAATGCTGACTGTCCAACAGTGTGCACCGTTTGTATGGATCATGGTGTGAAGACTGCGAGACGTAAGGCAGTGTAATGCAGTCTGAATAAGGCTTTTCATTCTACTTTGTGGATGTGGATTTTAGCACACTTTTGCTTTTAGTTTTTTTTTGTCAGTGGTAATTCCCTCGTTTGTGCCGCATTGTATGAGGGGAAATCACAAAGCAGATGTGTCGTCAATCTAAGCTGATTTGACATTCATCCTACAGGTGTTTAAAGTTAACAAACAGGATTCTTAGAACCTGCAAAGTTTTTTTTATGCTCAGCATGATTTGTACATTGAATTTAAGTACTGTTGGAAAAAAGACCTTAAGATGAAGTTCAAGTATAAATCTAACAGTTTTTATAAACGAGGCGCATGACAGCATGTGGGACATCATCACTCAAACATCTGCTCATGCCCCTGTGTGACAATATACCGCCTGTGCTCTAATAATCAAATCCAAGTTTGTTCAGCATGGACAAAGGCCATCTCAGGGTACCGGCCAGTTCTGCTGTGACTGTGTCTGTGCAACAACAGGCTTTCTTCTGGCTTGAAGTGACACAACAGTCTGAATATAGACAGATCGTTCTCTGCTGGGTTTTAGCTTTAGGCTGTCTGAGCAGACAGGGCATTGTGTTTGTCACAAACACACACAGAGGCGGCTTTATCCAGATTGCAGACGGTCTGACTGAGGCACTGTACAGTTTGAGGAATTCAGAGTTTCTGGTAGACCGCCCTGTTGGTCATCTTCCTCTTTTAGAGGTGGGAACACACACACACACACACATCAAAATCAGCCATGTGACTTCACTGCTCCATGCTAACAGTGACAGTAGGCTAATGCTGGTCTTAGGGTCATGAAGTACTACACTCACTACAGCTATTAGGGACCCAGAGGGTCTGATTTGTTTCCATTACATTTACTCAAAACTGAACCCAAGTGTTGCAGAAATATCAACTCCGCAGGTCTACAGTAAACTGAGCTGGATGACAAACAGCTTTCTGCCTTTGGCTGCAGCATCACAACTGATTAGGACTGACACAGAGAACCAAAATTCAAAGATAAAGGGTTCCAGTGTAAATGAGGAGTGAGGCTGAGGGGTGCTGGGAGTGTCACTTGTGTGGTAAGTGGGGCAAATTCAAGCTAAAACAGGCTATTTTTCAGTCTTTTTTTGGCGATTAGCTGCCATTAGTAAATACAACCCTTACTTCAGAGACACAAGTAAAATATATATATACATATATACCAATGTATGTAGAATGTCTGTGTTCCTGTTGAAAACACAAGACTATGCCCTTTCTGTTAAAGGCACAACATGTAAGAATTGGCCACCTGTATGAATTCATACTCCCAACAAAGTGGGGGCAGCATATCACCAGAGTAACTGCTAATGACTGCCAACTGTATTCTGTTTATACAGCCATCACTGCGGCTGCTGTTAGCTTGTAAGCTTAGCTAGCCGTGCAGCTAGCCAGCCTACAGGAGGGAGTGTCGACCACTGGGAGAAGGAGCTTTTCAGGACCAGTGCTAGCTGGGTGACATGCTAACTTCAGTAGATATCTCTGCAACCGAATAGATAGATGGTTTTGAAATAATGCCATAATGCCAAACTGTCATTTCTTCATATGCTGTAAGCATGCTAGCATGGACCAGTGGAGCCAGTTTTCTGCTGGGGTACATGGAGGACTTTGGTGTTTAATTAATCTGGAAGCATACGAGTAATGGAAGCCTGACCCTAAATCACCTCAAGACAGGCATTTAGATTTAAATAAACATAGAAATAAAATAAAAATAACACTCATAGTCATACATACAAATGTGTGTGGGAAGTTACACCAGCTGTTAGAAAGGAGAGTGAGGTTGGTGGAGGGATACATACTGGTACATTAGACATTATAAAAGGGGTTCGGAGGACATGTGAACTGTACACATAAGCTGTAACGACGAACACTGCTTAAGTTCTTAAGAGACACACAGGCTGGCTTTATCCCTGGCTAGCTTCGACAGGATTTGGATGTGAGCTTCCACAGGGCTTCAATATAAATTTGGCCATTTTCAACCTGGACCACATCATTCATCAAAGTTCTACAAAGCAGTTTCACTAACACTAATTCATCATTTCTCTGGAGACTGCCCATGAGAAGTTTGGCTTCACTGTCGAATGTCCCAACAGTTCCCACACACAAGCTGCATGAGGGTACCATTGGAGGTCATTTTCAAACCCAACACATGCTGTTATTTAGGTTCCATCTTGTGCTGCGTTTATGGGCATTATCTCAAAATTCAGCTCGACAAATCTGGTATAAAGCCACATAATGGAACTACTTAAGTAAAGTAAGTAAAATCATTGTGATGGTAGGCTACATCCACTTGTAATAAGGAGACAGACGCCTGTCATTCTCGCTCTGCTCCATCGGTATGTCACTTCAGCAGGCGGGTACGATGTTCTGCGAGAAGTGAGTAATGATTTACTTCACTATTCACACACTGGATCATATGTTAAGGAGAAAATGATTTCTGGTTCTCCGTCTGATGTCCTCCAACTGCTCTGCCTTAACTCTCTGTGATTCATGGAGTTCCTCGATGGCATTAATGGAATGTAACCAAGTGTATTTAGTCAAGTACTGTACCTAAGTACAAATATGAGATACTTGCACTATACTTAAATATTTTCATTTCATGCTATTTTCAGCTTTTACATAATCACATTTCAGTGGCAAGTATTGTATTGTGTATTTTACTCAACTGCATTTGTCTGACAGCTTTAGTTACTAGTTCATTTGCAAACTGAAATGATTAATACAGAGTGTAAATTGGCTAACACATGATGATGCACATTAAATTACCCAGCAGTGTATAAAGTCATTCAGATAAGCTTCCCTTTACCTGCTGCAGCTTTTAAGTGATGATGACCATATTAATGCATCAACATCTATTACTGATAATATAGGTCATTCTGAAATGGACTGCATAAGTACTTTTGATACTTAATATTTTGATGCCAATACTTTTGTACATTTAGTTGTTATTGTAATGCAGATCTTGGTTAAATGAAAAACCAGAGTACTTCCTCCACCTCTGCCTGGTGAGCAGAAACGTTCATTTGTTGTCAAAGTAAATTCTAGTTGCAAACTGAAGCTGCTGTTAGCTGGACTGGGCCCTTGGGAGTACGGGGGGAATGTTTCTGTAATGTTGGACAGGAGCTTTGAACCACCTGAACCTTTTTAGGGCCCAGAGCAGAAGGGATCCAGCAGCGAATACTGGTGGAGAATGGTGCCAAAATGGGCACAAAAACTAAAAACCAAGCAACAGGCTAAAGAAATAGCAAATCCATCTATGGACATCATAACAGAGGGAAAAACACCATGAAGGACATCAGAAGGGGGAGCTAAGAAGGGGAACACAAGGATTGAGTGAGCAGGTCACATAAGAGAAAACATTAAATCTGGTAAAAATAGCCAAATCTTGCTTTAACATTTACTCTGTATCTATATTATGTTATTTGAAGACCTCAGCAGAGGTCATTATCCAGATAAGAAATGTGCATACAGATCACATGTCAATACTGAGTGGAAATGGGGGCATGAGGTTGTGTTGGTCTCGATGATAAAATATGGTCCTGGTTTAAGATGGCCAGACTTTGTTTTACAGGGAAAAGACACCTTGAAATCTGTCATCTGACTTATGTGGAAGTTCTGGTTGGCTTCAAATCTCAAAGAAGTGGTTGACAATGTGCCCTGAGAAACAGCTAAATACAATGTGTAACCCTAAACCCTTCGCTAGCTAGCCTTACAGCATGGTGTTTAATTCTACAAGTGGTCTGTGTGTTTGTGTCTGTGCTCTCATACCCTTCCCATCAGCAGTCACAAATTCACAAAAGTGTAAACCCCTCTAAAATATAAGTTAAAGAAAAATGCATAGGTACATACAGTATATTCATATATTAGAAAGAGAAGCAAAATGATTAGAAAACTAGAATTAAGTGGACTTTGGAACAGGAATTCCTATCTGTGTGTGTGTGTGTGTGTGCATGTGAGCCCTGTTCTTTCCTGTTCCACTGCCTTAAGAGGAAATCCCCACTCCAGCCCAGTGACGTCATCAGCAAGCGCCAGTGGGGAGCAGATTTAAGTCCAGAAACAAAACGCAAGCAGTGGTGAAAAAAGAAGGCAACACCTGGCAGCAGTCACTGATGTCGCTGGCTTTGACAGCTACTCAGTAATAACAATTCAAAATGAGCCCCTCCCCCTCTCCCACCCTAGCAACAGTGGTCAGAGCAGCATAGACGACAACAGTGTGTAGATGTGAATTAGAGCGACATATAGGGAGGAAATACCATAAAAGATGTCGAGGAGGTCCACTGCACAGTGTGGACGGGGCAGAAAATGGGGGTTAGAGGTCATTTACAGTGGTTTCAAGGGTAAGAGGGTGGGTGGGCTCTGAGCCAAAGGTGGCTGTTACGAGTCACAGTGAACAAGCTCAATAAGGCAGAGAGCAAGCGTGGGGGGAATGGCGGTAGTAGTGGTGGCTTCAATACACAGTCAGAGTTCAAAGGTGAGGAGCGGGTCAAAGTCAAGGAAGGAGGATGCATGGGTGGAAGGACACTAGCTGATCCCTTTATAGGCTGGCGGTGGCTGTGGTGGGGGTTAAGGCACCTTGTCACCCACTTGCTGTCTGCCTCCACCCATCCATTCATCCATTCCTCCTCCTCCTCCTGGTCAGTCCTCTTACTGCAGCATCAGCTGCTTGAGGTTATCGTGCAGGATGGTGTCCTTGACGTCGCGGAACACCAGCCGGATGTTCTCAGTGTTGATGGCTGTGGTGAAGTGGTGGTACAGTGGCTTCTGCTGCTGCTCGCGGCGCTTTTTGCGAAAGCATTCCACCAGGAAGCGTTGGACGTCCGCCAGGCTTGTGGGGTCGCCTGAGAACTCGGGGAAGTAGTCTTTGATGGAAACTTGCTTCACCTTCTCCTCCAGCAGGTCTGTCTTGTTCAGGAACAGGATGATGGAGACGTTGCTGAACACCCGGTTGTTGACGATGGTCTCAAAGATGTTGAGGGACTCGCTCAGCCGGTTGGTCTGCCGGTCCTCCATCAGCACCTGAAGGTATGACAGTACAAATGTATGCGCTGGGGTCATAGGTGATTGTGACAGTGCATATCTGGTATGAACATATTGCTGGTCACCAACTTCAAAACTGTCTGCTCACAGATGTAAAGAGACTTAATATGATGCTTTAGTAGTCTGTGTTAGACAAATCAAGTAAGTCCCTCTTTTCTCTGTTACTATCCCCCCACTGCAGCTAAACAAGGAAACCCAAAGTGGGAATTCAACTTGGAAGCCATTTATATGCCTAACTTCAACAAGAGAAATTAACGAAGATGCTAATAAAATGCTGTATCTCACAATATTTAAGAAAGTGAGAAAACATAAACATAACCTCCATGGTGTAGGTAATGATGTATATGGTGCTTTCCACATTTTAACATTATAGTCTTCTGTTGCTTTCTTACCAAGGGGTTTCTTTGTGTTTTCCACTGCAACTTGGAAACCACAATGTCTTTGCTTCAGATTGAAAAAAGTTTTAGATTTACAGATTTAGAATATTTATATAGAAGCAAACAACTATCTGCTATGTAAAGATATAGAGTTATGGCATCCTGAACAGAGAGATACTCCCATACTCCCTTCTGTGTCAGTGGTAATCTCTGTCTCTGTTCATTTCTGGTGGCCAGAGTGGCCATGCATGCATATTAGTGCATGCAAGCATGAGTGTAAGTGAATTTGAGGTGGCAGCTGGGTCACAAACTTTCTCATATTAGAGCTAAACAGTCCACTAACATGTTTCTGAAACATAAATATTCCTGGAGAGGTTTCTACAGTACTTGAGTGAGATGATGTTGATGCCCTTGAATACATGATCTTATTCCTCTGACATTTTGGTCTGTTTGAGCAGACTACACCACTGTCAATTCTGTGACATTCATGAGTTCTATGCATTTGCATGGCCTCGGTGTGGCTTCCAGCTGGCCTACCTGGTCATATTCGGAGGAGGAGACAAGAAAGAGGATGGAAGTGACCGAGTCAAAGCATTCAAACCAGCGCCGCCTCTCGGAGCGCTGACCGCCCACGTCCACCATCTTGAAGGGCACATTCTTGATCTCAAAGTCGTACTCGTGGATGCCTTTAGTTGGCTTTCTGGCTAAGAGGATGTCTTGTTGGCTGGGGAGGTAGTCCTGCAAACACATTATGAGATTAATCATGTTATTATTGACAGGTATTTACAGATTGTATTCCAATATCTACATCAAAATGTGCATTGATATCAATATGAGTTTCAGCTGCATTGGTACACTTTAAGGTTGTAAGAAGAGGGCATTGTTTTCTTGGTACATAGAGTATCTTCAAGAGACACCCATCAAAAATAATACCAAAAAACTCTCTAACCAAACCATCACACCCAAAACACACACCCAAACACACACACACACACACACAGAAAAATAATCAGTGAAACTTGAGGAGTAGCAGGAAGCATTGCACATCTCTGTGCTCCTCATGAGAACAGTGCACACACGCCGCTGCTTTGGGAACATCCCTGTTTAACACTGCATTCTTGAAATACCACAGTGGATAAACAAATGTAGGGCTTCAGGACTGTGTGTGTGTGTGTGTGTGTGTGTGTGTGTGTGTGTGTGTGTGTGTGTGTGTGTGTGTGTGTGTGTGTGTGTGAGTGTGTGAGTGAGAGAGAGAGTGACTTGTTCACTCTTCTTTGAATAAGAAGGCCAATCAAAACAGGGCAAATAAAGCAAGTGCATCTTCAACCAAACATGATGTCACAATATTCCCCATCATGTTTAACTGTGGGTGGGGGCCACTGTGCTCTGACTACCCCAGAAATTCATGACATTCCAGGAGTGAT
The DNA here is from genome assembly GCA_030272975.1 of Sparidentex hasta. NCBI lineage: Eukaryota > Metazoa > Chordata > Actinopteri > Spariformes > Sparidae > Sparidentex > Sparidentex hasta. Next base: position 131,733 of record JARJLU010018936.1, read on the forward strand.
GACTCATCGCTGACACAGAACATGCTGGTGTGCGCTTATACAAACAGATATTTTCCCAAAGGTCCACCTTTTCCAAACACAAACACACACAAACACACACAGCTTTCATTCATACACGACAAGAAAAGAGCATCAGCTACAGAAACATCTTAAGTAGGAAATCCAACACAGAAAGCACATACCAATAATGTTTCCCAAGTTACTTCTACTGTGATACACAACAATTACAGATTTTCCTAACGACCTTTAAAGGTTAAACATTGTCAGAAAATAATATTATACATATATACTCTTCAATCCATTTGAAACAATTTAACAACCAAATCGTATCGTTATTGCACCAAAGCATCCATGAGCTGCACAGATGGATGACAAAATAACCACTTTTCATGTTAATAAGTTAATACCAAGATTCTGTCTCAGCCTTGGAACCCAAACCATTTCCTGATGTGAAATACAGAATTCAATTCAATTCAATGACTAAATGAATATTGCTTAAACTAACTACTACTAGTTGACTCGATAAAACATTGGTTGTTTTCTGCTCAACAAACATGGGGTTAGCATATCAGCAGAGTAGCCAACAACTGCTGGCTGCTGATGCAATCTGCTAGCTATCTGTGGCTGTAGTTAATTAGTTCATGGCTCAGTTAGCCATGGAGCTGGTAGACCTATTGATCCACTATGAAAGAGGACAGGCTGCAGCTAGCTGGTTAGCATGCTAATTTCAACATAACACAGTACACAGACGTCTTTGACATAACATCAACACTGTTGTTTTACATTCTGTTGATAATGTTATTGTATTTTTGTGTCGTTTAAACTATATAAAACTCAAAATCTGGCAATTTCTTTGAAAACTGTTCCCTAAAGTATATGTTTTATTTCAGAAGTTTTAGATTTCATTTATTTTTAACCAATTTTCAGACACATCTAAGCCATTTAAGAGTGTGTCTGGTAGCACTGGACCAGTAACTTCTAACTGTATGTTCCAATACAGATAACTGATCAAAAACGGACGGACAATTGTTTCCTCTGTGTAGAAAAATCTCTGTTTGTTTCTTGGAACAGGCTCTGACTGGCCAATATGAACTTGGGTGGGGGATGATGCCGAGTGAGCAGGGAAACTTCTGCTTTTCTTAGAGCTTAATATAGTGAGTGCACACTGGAACAAACCGGTGTGGAGACCTGACTGAGGACAGGAAGACAACGGTTTCACTTCTGTATTCAACAAACTAGCTGAGTGCTATCATAACAATCTGCCATCTGCCATCCTGCCTGCTGGAGATCTATGATTGGCAGAGATTCTGCAGTGTGGGTGGGACTTACCGACTGTCCGAGCTTTTCCAAATTGTCCAGGAAATACTTGACTGACTCCCCCTGAGAGAAAGAGAGACAGAGAGAGGATGACTTTCTGCAGAATTCTGTGTTTAATCCCTACAATGCCATTTGATATGATATACATATTATGTCAACACATTTCACATGTCCCTTTCTCACTTCCATATCAACATGGAACTGAGTTATATCAATATCCCTTTTCATGTGATACCACCTCCTCACCATCACTTAGTGGGAAAACAAACTCAGCATGACTGCAGAGCTGTGATACATTTAACTGTTTGGCAAAGGGGCCATGTTGACATCTTCAAATGCCTTGTAGTTTCTGACCAGTAGTCCAAAACCCAAAGACAATCAGGTATATGATTATGTCATAAAAATGACTCAAGTCAACATGGCCGACATGACTCAAGTGAATTTGCAACATGTTGACAGATATATAAATGACAATTTTTAACAGTAATGTTGCTGAAAGTGAGAGCAACAGTGCTGCGGGCTAAATTTTAGAGGAGTCCCCTACTAAGAACATTATTTTGGGGCTAATAACATTACTTTATCATAAAACTAATCATGACAGGGCAGAAGTTTTAGCTCTAGTGACATCACTAACACCCATGTATGACAGATGTACACCAGGCATGGATTTGGATCATCTGGTTAAGATCGGACCAACAGTGGGAAACAGTGGTAGCGGTGACAACAGTGGTGTTTTAATGAGGAAATCCTACCTCACGATAACTCTGATGGGACACGCTACCTCAAATTCAGAAACAGATAATTCTGGAAATATTGGCCTTGAGTGGCATTCCAGATGACAACCCTGGTGTAATGCACACTGACAGATGCAGCCAATTGTGTTTGCTTGTTGGGGAAGAATTCATAGTGACTTTGGTGACATCAAATGTCTTCCCTCTACAGACCATAAGATGACTTGTTGATTTTAGGAACATAGGACATCAGTAGGTGAAGTGGAATCTATAGGAAAGCTTATTAACTAAAAATGTAGCCTATTATCATCTATTATTAAGAGTGAGAAAGACTAATTGAATCGGAGCTGCTCCAAACAGACGCTTTACCAACCAATTTCCCAGCAGGACTGTTACAGCTCATTTTCCTGTGAACAAGACGCTATCAGCCCACAATCTAAACTTGTGGAGAGCAGTGTGGGAGAGATGGAGGAAGGAAGGGCGTGGGTAGGCAGAGAGACAGAGAGCACACAGAGAGAGGCATCCCTTCATTAGCTTGTATGTGTCTGTCTGTGTGCGCTCCGCAGCTGCAGCTCCACTCATCAGCTGTGAGGAGGAGCCTTTATCTGTTACTGTCAATGCTCTTCTGTAAACTCAGAGCCACCTCGGCCCTCTCACAAGGAATCACTGGACATTCTACAATCGCAAGCAAATACAGGCAAATCTAAGCTGCACGACTGTCAAACTGTGAACCAAACATTGAAGCAGGAGTTGAAGGCCAAATGCTATACATGGGATGTGACAAAATTAGGGCTACATCATCATAAATAATAATAATAATAATAATAATAATAATAATAAATAATCATATCGTCATTACTATTCTTAGATACAACTGTGGTAAGATTTTCGTCTACTTTACTGCCAACTCCATAAATGCCCAAGGCAGTGTGCTCAGCCCTGTCCGGTTCACACTGACCCCCCTAGACTGCACTTGCAGACATCAAGAGGAAGTTATTCCAGTTTCAATGTCAGTACTGGGAATGCTGCTTGTACTGCATATAATGCAGTATTGGTATCGGCAAGCACACGAATCTACGCACCGATCCAATGCCACATAATTTAGAAACTACACCCCGTTACTTCCCAGTTAGCTCCGCTTAACGTTACACACTGCAAACAAATTCTTCTTCACTGCTCTAAAAGCCAACACAGGAAGTTGCGCTGTGCTGTCCCTGACAGCTACTGTTTTTAGAGCAACAAAGAAGAAGTTGATTTCAGGTGAGTCAGACGGCGGAGCTACATGTCAGCTATTTGGCCATATTTTGCTCTGAATAACACCGCCAGTAAAACAGTAACTTATTCAGTACACAAAGCTGTAATTTGGAGGGGTGGCAGGAATGTTGCCGAATTTCAACACCAGCAACTTTGCAAAGCTTTTCAAACATATCACGTGAAAAAACTTTATGAGACAGTGAGGGAACACATTTCATGTAGGCTGAAAGACGTGCAGGCAGTCAGTTTTACTACTGACTACTACTACTGCACCCAGTCCACCCAATGCATGTTCCTTACAGACGTGGCAACATTTAAAAGGGAAATAAACAGGCTTTCCAACAGTATAAGATGTATTGTTGAGAAGCATTGTTACAACAAAGAAATAATCTGCTAAACACAAATTCCCTTACTTTTTGTGCTATGTTTAGTAGTAGTAGTTACAAGAAAAAAAAATCTTGTTTGTTCCTTTTTTTCACACCCTGGTATGGGATCAGTATTCAGTATCTGTCTATACCAAAAGCCCAGGTATCAGAATCGGTATTAGGAAGGAAAAATGCAGACGACACCATCATCCCCGCTATTTAGTCAAAAGGAGGCGGAGACCCACATCCCTGTCTACATCAGTGCAGCTGAGGCACAATAAAAAAAGGGCCATGACAGGAAGGCTTTACGGCATGTGACGAAAACCCTAAAGCACATCACTGATGCCCATCTACCGAGCATCAGCGATATAGATGAAGTGAAATGTCTGCATAGAGCCCAAAGGATAGAAAAGACACCCACCCCAGCCACAGTCTGCTCACACTACTGTTGTCTGGCAAAAGATACAGAAGTATCTGCTATCATGGCAACAGACAACAGAGCGGATTCTTTCCTCAGGCTGTGAGACTGCTGAACTCAATTTTTCAATTGTGTAGCATAAAGCTATTACAATTTACATTTTGTATTACATTCCTGTATTGTAGTGTAAGACAATTAAATGAACCTTGAACTATTAGTACGATTGATAATTTTCATTTCCGCATAAACAGAAAAAAAAGAACTATTAAATAATCAAACAGACCAAGCTTTGTAGGCCAGGTTATCTCTGCAGCACTACAGGACTTTTTATAATACTGTTTGGTCACAAATAGTACCTTTCTCAAAAACTGCAGTTTCTGTGATTTAACTTTAGTACATATGCATATTGTGATTTTGTTAATGTTTCAATTAATTCTGTAGCCCATCAAACAAACAACACTCTCACTCACCAGCTGGAACTCTCGCCGGCGGTCGTATGCGTTCTGGATGCCCTCGTCGGCCCACAGGGCCCGAATGGATGGCAAGTAGTGCTGGAAAACTTTCTGTTCCACCATGCCGTGACCGTGGGCCATTGCCGACCGTGTGTCAAACGCCATCATGGTGTCTCCGTGCTGCTGGTTGGACGGCTTGCCCCATGGGATGTGTAGCTTCTCTCGAGCATCCACTAACACTCGAATACCTAAAAGCAGGAGAGAGACACATGTCAAAATTGTACTGTATGTCACCGGAGAAGCTCAGTCATTACAAATTGTATTGAATAATGCTGAACCAGTGTATCCTGCTGGTGGTGGATTAACATGAAAGTAAAATTACCAACAATCTGTATTAAGTTATACTTTAACATAGGGCTGGCTGATAAATCAGTAAAATTGATGAATTCAAGTTTGCGGTTTAGGATGATTTTAAAAAATGAAAATCGATTTTCTATTTAACTTGCTCTGCTGCCGCTCCCCATGGGCTCCCGTGGTTCATTGTGGGCTCCGCCCTCTCCCAACATTCAATTTCCGCAGAGAAACAAACACAACAACATGGCAACAAGCCAAAAAGTTGTTCCTAAAAAGGCACTGTCTCGTCAGCAGTATGGTTCTGTAGCATCAGACCTTGAACAAAGCACGGTCCACCTCAGACAGACACATGCATCACAGAGGGACACTTGGTGTTCACTATGAGCTGTACAAGACCGCAGCAGCCCACAAACAACTGCTAAATTAATCATTGTGATTCGTATGAGAAGAAAGGGGCCCGGTGGACAGCTGTTACAGATGCAGTCACGTTGCATATCGTTAAAGATATGGTGCCTGCATATACAGTGGAAACATCCACATGCTGAAACTTTTGGACTGCGAAGCCACAGGTAGGAGACAGGCTCATCTTTCTGGCCAAAAATGTGTAAAATAGACAGCAAGCACACACCTCATGTCCTGCACATCTACCAATATGTCATGTTTACTATGCAGTGCATGCAGATGTTTAATCTAGTTTACACATCTTCAGGGGTATAAAATACTGTTTGTAAAAAAAAAAAGGACTTAATGAAAGTTATGTTCACATTTTATCATACCAGTGGGGAAACTAATAATTTTTCTGGCCCCCAAATTCTCATGACTCCAGCAATTACATAACACCGCAGCTGTCATGTGAGAAAATTTAAAATTGAAAAAAAAAAAAAAAAAAAAAAATCTTTCTAAAGCACACATATACAGCAATTAAATTAATAAAGAAATACATGAACATAAATGTTCAAAGATCACCACAACAACAATGCAAATAAGTCTTATAAAGGCATGGTGCATATGGTGGTGGAGACAGACACTAGCCTCTTTCACACAGAGAAGCCACATAATATCACCGCAGCGGTGGTTCGCCAATTCTCTGCTGCTGGTTGTTCAAACAGAGCCAGGCAGCGTCAGCATAAAGACGAACCGCTGTGTAATTCACACAGAAAGCCGACGCTGTGGCTGCTTAAGAAGTGTGATGGTACGCATCATGAAGATGACGCCTGTGTGTTTTTTTCAAGGTGTTTCCCACGGTGTCCTCCTGACAATCTAAACATGTCCCTGCAGACTGTTTATATTCATATGGATGCTCTTATAATGTGTTGTGATTGAGATCCTTACCCACCAAACATCCTATAAGTGACAAAGTTATGTTTTTTGCTCTAAACTCCATAATTGCCATCAGTAAACTGGACGCTGTCTGACTCTCTCACTTGCGGGGAGGGAGGCTGTTTTCAGGGGGGAAAATTCCCTGAAGCCTTGGTCTGGAGGGCTGACCGTCCGGGCACAGACACATACATAGACACAGACATTTCAGGCAGAAATGTGATGAAGAGTCAGTAGGACAGGCACTAGGACAGACAGGAGGACAGACACTTCTCCACATAGAACTGCAGTATTCATTTCCTGATATAAGTTGCCAAAAACAGTAACAGTTACAACGTTACTTTTGTTTGGTCATGTAATGTTGCTTTGTGGAACATTTCTCTTTATTTGAGTGAAGGACCTGTGTAGTTATCAGGCCGACACGCCCTCGATATGTGATGCCGGTTTATCCTTTCACACTGGTTCAGTTCACCAATACTGTGCCTCTGATACTACCTCCAGAGGCGTATCAACATCAAAATATGCAGAGGCAAAAGACAATGCTTGCACTAATGCAGCTACATTTGAAAAAGCTCTTTTCATTGCCATGTCACAAAGCCATGTCGATATCAAAATATAAACTTTCTGTAAAACAAACATTGAAACAACACCGTAAATCTAGTCAAATACTGATCAACCCCAACAAAAAGCTAATTTCAGTTGAAGTTAGCAGAACTGTTTGACCCAGGCGGTTAAGACTGCACAGATGAACAGTGAGCTGAGGCTGTGAGTTTACATTGCGGCACTGAGAACTCTGCTTCACCCCTTCAAACAAGCCTGCTCTGACAATGCGCTATGTTCCTTTGCTGTGTGTGTGTGTGTGTGTGTGTGTGTGTGTGTGTGTGTGTGTGTGTGTGTGTGTGTGTGTGTGTGTGTGTGTGTGTGTGCGTGTGCGTGTGTGACTGGACAGCTCAAGGATTGAGTCCATCTACAAGATTATCTTTTCTGTGCAATGGGAAAGTGTGAACTTGGTATTTACACCCGGGTCAACTGATTCTGCAGTAGATATAGATCGTTATTGCCTTGGCTCAGCTTTGATCTAAATGTAAGACCGGGGTGAACACACTGAATTTCGCCATGCAAAGTCACGACATTATCGACGTTATCAACATCCCGCAGTGACACATAAATCAAGACAGGTTTTGAGGTTCGGTCTATTCAAGGATGTTTTACTGGAGTACGTATTACTGGACACCTAAATCACCGACCAGGCTGGCAGCTACTGGTATAGTGCCCAGCTAACTTGAATGGAGATGAAATAATTTAGACTTTCCAAATGTTATTTGACCAAACGGCTCAAATTATGACTGAGAAATTAGTCATTTTGTGGAGGTTGTGGCGCTAAAGAAAATGTATCCATTGTTTTACAGGTGCTTCTTTCACAACAGGTCTATTGATGTTTTCTCTTCCGTTACAACTGTTTCCAGCACATTTGTGAAATGCAATGTGAAAAAAAAACTTTGTCGATTTGCTAAATCTGATGGAAAAGTGGTGTAAGAGAAGCAGCTTTCATGCACTTTGCTGGCTTTGCTTTAGACTTGACAACACATGAGCCTCCCAAACTTGACTTTGTCTAACCATGCAAGGTGTTGGCCCCCAGGGTCCAGGGCTGAAATCACTCCGTTAGGTTATTTTATGTGACTAATGTAACATATTTTGCTTGACATTTTTGGATATTAGCTACCTGTGCAGTTAAAAAAAATCTGTTCAGTTGCATACAGGTATGGGAAACTGCTGGGAAGTAGTGGGGTCTACTAATGAGGATAATTACAGAAGACATTCAGCGCCATTGCTTCGGCACAGCGTCTTTAACTGTCAGTCTTTCTGTCTTCGAGCCAAGCTGTAATAGCCTACATCTCTGTGTTTTATTTACCAGCCACTTCCGTTGCTGTTCAGTGACTCAGAGACACTGAACTCACGTTATTTACTATGTCGGATATTTATGCCAATGGCCAGTGGTGTTAATGAACCACAGCTTGGAAAGATAACCATGATGTGTGTGTACATGCATTCACATGTGCGCGCGCATGAAATAACCATCACGTTTTCCAGCATCAACCTCAAACACATAGACCAGATAATATATAGTTAAGATGGCACTCATGGTTGTCTCTCAGACAATGTTTAATTACAAGTTAGGACTAGGGATGGATATCTTTAGGATTTTATCGATACCGATACTGATACTCCTTATCAGTACTGATACTTATCGATACTACAACATGTAATTTTGTGTAAATAAAATAAAGACTTTACAAGATGTTAACAGATTCAATCTTCTTTTTATTACCACAAGGTAATAATAAATCTTCAACAGAACAGAAACTATGCAATTACAAATACTCCTGAACAGTCAGCTGAATTTAGCACTGAGCAGACAGGAAGTCAAGCACAGAAATAACAATATAACATCCGGTTACATTTTAAAATAAAACACTCCGTGTTGACACTAGCTCACAAATCTCAAAAAAGAGACAAACACAAGATCTTCTAATGTCCTTCGGTGGGGAACACTTCCTGTATGTGATTTCCACGGAAACTCCCTGGCCTCGCAACGCAAGCTGCCTAATGTACTGCGCCGTGGCGGGGGTGACCAGACGGCAGTGCAAAACTAGATTGGAGCCATAATGCAGCAGACAGTATCCAGTGGAAACTCGGGGTAAGCAACATCACTAAACACTTGGAGTGTGTGCAAAGTATGAAGCTATAGGAGTGCAGTGTGTTTGATTGCTGTAGCAAAGTAAAGTTAGCAGCCCGGCTAACGCTAAAGACTGCAGCACCTGGCAGCAGCACCCAGTTTCGTTTCTGCGAAGTTAAGTCACAGAGTTTGTTGTTAAGTTTGTAGTCATTTCTGCTGGCTAGACGTTAAAAACCCATCCATGTCAAAAGCCGATAAAAAATCATTTTTAAAAAAGTTAAAAAAGAAAAAAAAAAAAGTACCGATAACAGTAGCGTTTGTCCAGAATCTTAACAGTACCCTGGTACCGACCCAATTAGGAGCCGGTACCAAAAAGTACCGGTCCTCGGTATACATCCCTAGTCAGGACTAATGGGCCACAAGATTTAAAGTGATTAATATTGATGATTGACTGTAGCTCATAGACTTGTGCTCACACTGTATAGCCAGGGCTGTGTAGAAGAGTAAATTGTAAGGACTGGACTAATCACCAGGCAGCAGAACAAAACCTTTGTGTTGTATTTGATTATTTTCTACACTTTATATTTTCATTGGAGTGACCAATGGAGAAGTTAGTTTGGAGCCCTGTTAAATGTCAAAATATTACATTTCTTTCTTTCTTCTTTTTTTGTATATAGTTTTTGGGCTTTTGGCTTAATTGACAGGACGGTTGAAGATATGACAGAAAACAGGTTGAGAGAGGGGGAGTGACACAGAGCAAAGGGACCCAGGCCGGGAATCAAACCCAGGTTCACTGCAGTGAAGACAAAGCCTCTGTACATGGGACGTCTGCTCTACCCACTGAGATAAAGAGCTCCCCAAGTTTCTACTTCTGTTGTGCATCAAAAATCCTCTTTGAAGACCAGAAACAGTAGCTCCTTTCACACTGTCCTTTCAAGTCAGGAACCATGCGCCAATATTCTGCTTCACTGTCTGTGTTTAAGTTACAGAGGTGGAATCGGGTGGACAGTTTCGTTATGCTTGTGATCTGCCACTGGAGGTAGTATCATAACCGTAGTGGAGGTGACATGGCATCTGTGGGAATAGAAATGCCAGCAGCGCGGGACAGGAGTAGATCGCTCTGATGGTGTTCAGTCTGACAGCTAAACAGCTCCTTCACTCATCAAATAAGAGAAGTTCAATCCACAAACCCACATCAATTCAACCCACAAAGCAACATTACAGGACCAAACAACAGTAATGTGGCAGCAAGTAGTATCTTCAGCATCTCAATAATATTTAATTAAAACGTGGAAAAGTAACTGTCATCCTGTCTGTCCTGCTGACTCTTCATCACATTTCTTGCTGAAAAACAGAGTCACTGCCCTGCCGACAGGGCCAGGCAGCTCCTGCAGTTGAATGTTGGTTATTAGGTGAGGTGATTTAGAGCAAAAATATGTTTTCACCATGTGTTTATCTCCTTCTGCTATTGTGCTGTAGCAGTTACTGTCTCTGGCAATTAGCAAAAATTCACCCCAGTGGTCAGCCCTCCTGACTGAGACTTTAGTGAACTTTCCCCTAAAAAAGCATCCCTCTCCACAAGTGAGAGCCAAACAGGGTCCACTATTTGCTAATGGTGATTATGTAATTATGTAAATAATCAGAATCTCAATAACAACACATTGTAACAGCATCCACATCTTTATAAACAGTCGGTGGATACATGCTGAGATTAACAGGTCGACACTGTGGGGTTTGAAACACTAACCACACAGATCTCAACATCATGATATGTACTCTTTTGCCTCTTTTGGTTCCGCAAGGCAAGCATGCTGTATATATGATACAAAACCAAACAGCATTCATTGACTTAATAAGCACAGCAGTGTGTCCCCTACCATTCAATTGGTTCAACTCAACCCCCTGCCCCCCACAAAAGAAAGGCACAAAGCATGCGTCTTACATGCGTTTCACTCCTGAGCCGTGAATGCTCTTCTCTCGTGTCCCTACTGAAGGTGAGGCACTGCATCTCCAAATTCCGTCACCCAACCTACTGCTGCCAAACCTGAACCTGAACCAGGAACCAAGGGCAGGGGTGCTTGTAACTCCTCTGCTGCGGAGAGCGAGGAAGCTAGCCCTGCACCATGCACTGACACAGTTCCACACACCGCCATGCACAGAAAGACAGGCTTTGACACGTCTTGGCTGTCAGAGAAGGAATATTCCTTTTGGCTCTACAAGACAGATATAGGAAAGGTTTGGTGTAAAGATAAATAAAATGTTCAATTATCCGATAACATATTTCTCCTTTAGTTTATTCTAACCGCAAGGCCAACTTTGCCCATGATTGCTGTTTTTCACTCTACGCTCAGCTTTGAAACAACTGCTAAATATCAGCTATATGTCAATACACCCTAACAGCAAGTGGAGTGGCTGATTCTGATTATCAATTATCATTATCAAGTTTATCATGTTGGCCCCTTCTCAAAACATGACTTTATTGCAGATGGACCTGACTGTTGTCAAATGTGGCAAGGTACCAACATAAAGCTGCTGGAGTTATCAGCATAAGCTGGATGACAATATAATACAGTTCTAAATTCACGTTTGTATTTTTTAAACAGTTCAGAAATAGATTTACCCAACAACAAACAATAAAAACTGTCATGGCATTAGAAAGTTGGTGATTGTCTCATAAGTCATTATTGTCAACAGACAACTACATTATTACTATTTTGAAAAAAAGTCACCAAACACTGGTTGAAAGCTACAAGCCAGGAGAGTCAATGCTGCAGAGGTCAATAAAGCTATATCACTTGGCCCCTGCTTTTTTTCCCCATCTTCAACCTGAGTTCTTCATTTGCCAGCAACAGTTCTGTCTTTTGTGTTCACAGGCTCACATGTGGAACAGACACCTGTAACAGTGGCATCAATCACAGGGTTTCATTTCCCTTTTATCATAGTGGATGATCTCACCTCAGCATAACAACTCCTCTGCTAAACACAGAACAACATGTGGCACCATGATGACAACAGTGCGTCACAGAAAGATCCTACCACTGCTTCCCCTGCATGTTAACAAATCTCCCCTCGACTGAATACATTTACCCTTGTACTGAAATTACACTTACGGTGGTAACAGTTTCCTTTGACGTTTAACCACGTCAAGCGTCAGTCACTTCCCTGTGAATGAAGCTGAGCAAGCCTTTCCAGCCTCAAACACACTTCCTGGTTTGCACTCATTCAAAGGGAGTTTACGTCGAGCTGCCCCCTACAACATCATGGGAGCACAAATAGAGCTCCTCTCTCTGGTAAGTGTGTGCCTGATTGTTATTCCCATCACACAGAGCACAACCAATCAGCTTTAAGCTCAGGCTGGTGCAGATGACAAGCAGACTGACTGTGCTTGGATTTCTCCTTCCTCCCTTTTAAAACCGCAAGACTGACCAAGTCCCATAAAGTCTATATATACTATGATGACATTCATCTATTACAATACCAAAATAAGCAACCATATCTTTTATGAGTCATCTTCCATCAACAAGTTCCCTGTAGATAAATCAATAGGGAAAAATGAGAGCAATCCATGTGCCACCCAGAGCTTAAAACAGGTTTATAATAAGAAGTATGGAGCAAAGTGATGGAGGGAAGGGGACAACCTGTTAACGCTCCTTTTACTCTCTTCCTGCCTTCTGTGTTTTACTGCAGCTGAATTCACCATATCTTTCATCTCCCATCCCGTTCTCCCACATCCCCAGCATATCACTGTAAACACAATTAGCAGTGTTTGCAGGAGCAACGTAGATTTCCTTAGCTGGCAGGGCGAAGGGGTGTTCTTTAGTAGAGATACAGCACTAATGCTAGTGTCCAACTCGGGAATACATGGAATTGTGCCCTCCAGACTTGATATTAGATTTTCACCCCTGCAGGTTTGAATTTTCAAATGAGTTTAAAAGACTTTGCAAAATAAAGAAAAAAAAATCATCCTAGGGGACACAATGCACAAAAAGATTTTTCTGGTTGTGTCTGTGTTTTTGTGGCAGTTGGTTAGCATTACAAACAGTCAGCAGTGGTGGTGCTTCAGTAGATTGCCAGTTTTACCTACCCAGGATAATAAACCGTCCTCATTTAGCCATCCCTGGGCTAGGCAGAGTGGACAGGCTGGGTATATGCATGCCTCTCCACCCGCACTGACCTTGGATACATATTACTTGGTTTTGGCAAGTGCTTTTGACACCGGGCTAGTTGTGGAGGGTCAGCCTGCCCCTCAGACACCCAGTATGTCAACACACTCCGATGTTCCGAAGAAGAGCAACAGCAGGTCTGTCAGGAGGGACTGTGACAGCAAATATAGTCGGCGTATTTATGGTGGAAAATACAGATCACAGTCCCCTGTATTACTATTGCTGCAGCTGGCTGTTTGTTACACAAACCAAGTGCAAGCAAAACTATACATGAACTGCATGTTATACAGTCTCTATGTCTGACTCAAACTGTTAACTCGCAACATGACTGGTTATGATCAGTTATCGACTGCAAGTTGCAGGTAATTATTAGTTTTAAAAAAATCTGTATTGTGCATCCCTAAACTGAAATAAAAAGGGGCCCAATTTTATTGATACCAGATATGATGGTCATCCATCTTTTTATTTTTCAAGTTAATTGCACTACACAACAATGAATTAATTATTTTAACAATCTTCTGCCTGTAAGAGAATACAATGAGGGGGGACAGTCTGTACTAATGTATTTTCATCAAGACATCTCTCCAGGAAAAGCTACTGCGGTCCAGGCAGCTGAATGGGTGCAGAAACAGTCTATGCACTGAGTTATTTTCTGCACTTAGTTCTGCAGTGCGTGTTGGTTAGCCACTCACGTTTGTTACGGCTGCTAAGTATCACAGTGATGAAAGTAAATAATACAATACTTTAGTGAATACATCAAAACACGCTTGCAACCATTTGCTTTGTGAAAATGAAGTACAAGATAACTACAGCGTGTGCCAAGTGTAGATTGTCCAGGTGCTGCACTCCCTCAAAGTTGAGTTCTTGAGTGTGAAATTTCTCTGTTCAGTTTCTATGTGAGCTTAGTAGTGACTGCTATCTTTATCCAAAATGTGTCTACAAGACAAAACATTTTCAGCATTTGTTGAATGCGGATCAGTTTGAAATATGTCAGAGAGTAGTTTTATACAGCCCCACCTACCAACCTGAGGTTCCAGTCTTTAATGTGTTAAGAATGAGGCTCAACATTCAAGTAGTCTCACAAACTGAACCTTTAACGTTAATGGATTTACATCTAAAAAACTGTAAAATAGCTGGTTTAGCATTTGATTGGGCATCAATCCTCCACCATCGTCTTTCTTGATCAACTTTCCCTACTCTCACCACGAAAAAGCGATCTGACTCCTGACCTGCTGCGTCTCTGCTGCTGCATAGAACAGACATTGTCAGTTTGCAATTGTAATATCTGTCTTCCGCTTAAGTGGCGATGATGGGCAAGTGATGTAATTAGTGTATACACAATCAACGTCTAACACCAACTACAGGAAAAAGCCTCATTTAAAGAACAGCAAATTTCAAAGAAAGCTAACAAGTTGGCACCTATAATTATAACAGATAAATCCTAATGTGGACCTGACTTTTTTGTTTAATTGCCTGATATGTGGAACCAAAAAATAAGCAAAAAGACAGACACGACACAACTCAGCACTTCCTGTAGTTAATTTTTGAAAGTAAAGCCAACTTTGCTCATACTTTAGTGTCGAGTGGCCACAATAAGTTGGGAGTAAGTCTGAATTTTAGACACTTTTGACCACGATGGATGGGGGAGCAGCAGCAACTGCATACATCACTTAAGTAAGCCATGTTGTTTGCTGTGTTGCTGGAGAATGGGTGTTGTCACGTCATCAAAGCAGTGGAAAACAATGACAGAAAAAATAGAAAATAACTAAATAAAGCTAACAGTAATTTATGCAATACAGCTCAATATTGGGAAAAACCTCAAAGTTTGCTCAGCAGAACAAATTCATATAAGAAACAGAAAAACTGCCCTGAAGACACCCTACTTGATCTGATTCACCATGCAGGTTTACTTCGATATCCTCTGTGGTCTGTGACTCACTTGAAGGCAACAGCTCAACTATCTCAATGGCATTTCCCTCCACAATTGGGTAAATACACACACGTCAACTGTCCCATAATGCAACATGTCTGTTGTTAGGGTTGCATCCTGAAGCCACGGCCTCATTAATGAAGTCTGTTGACACAGCAGACCGTTAAATGTTGATAAAGAATAGAAAGTTGCACAGTGAAGTTACAGCTAAAACAACCTGACGATTTGCTCCACAACATAAAGGTCACACATTTCCATACACTCAGCCATAATACTGATCTTAAACCCATCTCCATTCAAAAAGCTGTTATTTTTGTACTTCATCACTTGCCAGCCGCAAACACATATATCTTGAAAAACATCATTTGTAAGATGATGCATGGCTTTTCAGATAAATTTGGTACCAGACTGTCAAAGTGTGCGATTTAATTTGCCAGTGTATCAACTTTCAGAGGATGTTCGCAGTCTTCAGTCCTGCTGTAGTTCAGCTCGATAGGACTACTGCCCATGGTCGCGTTTGATGATGGGCAAGTTTACAGTAAACAGGCCATTTTTTTCAAAGGCTTTTGGTGTCATGTTCTCTCCATACAAGTCAGAGTAGCATGCTTCGACGCTAACAGCAGCCATGGGGAAAACACTGGGACACTGTCAACCCATTGTGTACGTTCTGTGTGACTTCATTCTGCTAAAGAAGAAAATTAATAATATGTTGGTAGCTCGGAATAAACACACACGGAGCACACTGCAAGTACCTCCGTCACCTTCGGTCCCACCGTGAAGACAACACAAATAGCATGGGCGTTTCTTGGTCGCTCACCCTGCTAACCAGACTAGCTTTGTGGAACACAGAAAAGTGCCCTCCAGTCGGTTCAGCTGCAGCTAGCATGGCTACCAACTTCCCACTCAATAACGATAGTCACACACTGGAGTCGGTGGCCGATAAAGAGGTCAAAACAAGACCGCTTCAACATGTGAAAAACAATGTTTGCTCAGTGGAGCCTTACCTTTTATAACATTACTAAATATTATGGCTCTGAATTCTTCTTTGGCCTTCTGATCGAAGTCCTGCCCATGGATAATGCGCATCTGCTTGAGGAAAGTGGATTTGCCGCTCTCGCCTGCTCCAAGTAACAGGATCTTTACTAGCCTTTTCACATAGGTCTTATCTCGATTAATACACTTATCTATCTCCTTAGATTTCCGCAACTGTTCTACCTCGCCGCTTGTGAGGAGACAGTTAGGGAAACATACAGATAAGACGGAGCGGGACGGCAGGAAATCCGCCATCTTTGAAACAACTTCATCGATACAGACAGCGAGGAGGGCTGAGCTCACCCCTGTCCGCTGCTGCGTTCATGTGTCGTAGGAATCCAGTACAATGTAACTTTCACTTCAACTTTCATTAGCGTAGATCAAGGGTCACCAAACTTTTTGAAACTGAGAGCTACTTCATGGGTACTTTGTCATACAAAGGGCTACCAGTTTGATACACTCTTCTGAAAAACAGTTTTGCTCAGTTTTCCTTTAGTTATATATGACTATTAATGATTAATGATACTCATCTATGTGAAGACACTGATCACGTCAATGATTCCTCACAATAATTATCAACAGTGACTTCACAAGGTGGGAAACGGATAATATCGATATTCAATTTTCATTTTTCGAACAGGCCTGAGGGCTACTCATGTGGTCCTTGGGAGCTACCTGGTTCCCATGGGCACCGTGTTGGTGACCACTGGCGTAGATTAACCATCGCAATCCAACCCTCTACTACTGAACAGAGACTGAATGTTCATTCTCCGTGTTCAGTAGTAGAGGATTGGATTTTGAAGCTTTGGTAAAAATATTATTAATCTCTGGAGTCCACTGACAAATGCTCGGAACAAAATAACAACATACAACAAAAAATGTACACATTCGAACATTACATGCAAAAAAGCACAATGTCTACACTCCACACATACTTATAGGAATGAATAAAAACTAGGACTACCCCTTCCTGTAAATTGTATGTTTTGTTTATTTGTCTATTTAAAAATTGTAATAAAATATTGTGTGATTAGCATGTCAAAATGTAGGGAAAACTTCAAATGAGGTTCACATGAGGCCTTTTAAGTCCTTCACATGCATGGTTAGGAAGCATACGTTACATTGTGTGATCTAAATTAAAATGACAGTTTTTCCAATACACGTGAACGGAGCACGAATGCGAGGTTCAGTGGCGGGCAAGGCGCGCTCAAGACAAAGTACGTGGACGCGCCCATGCATCAATGTTTGGGCGGGTCAGACACGCTCATTCCCGTAACATCTGCACTGGACTCTGTAGTGGAGGCCAATAGCCTGCATGTACAGCCTAGACAGAAAGTTTGGATAGTAGCTCAAGACTTCATGGGCAGATGAACCTGTTAGGACCGATGCTAGAATAGGCTGCGACCCGGAACCAGGTTTATTTAACCTAACCCAGTTTAAAGTTACCTGTCTGTTTAAAGTTTTTGGCACTAACACAACAGGTGGCTTATTCTTAGACATAGCATCTTTTGCAGACCAGTAAGGAAATTATTAAATGCAGTTTGACATTTTGGGAAAATTGCATACTCTATTGCTTAATCATCAGAATTAGATGATTGATAGGTTACCTCTGTCATGTCTGTACAGTAAATGGGCCTACAAAGCTATAGCTGGCTGCTGGTCATCCTTTTTCAGTATGAAGGCTGGAGCATGGGGAATAATTAGCCCCTTTTTACAGATTATTATAGACTCCGGTAAGTTTATATAACCCCAAATTAAAACTGCAACTTGTGTTTTTAATGCAGATTAGTGGTATTAATTAGTGAGCTTTAGAGATGCTGGACTTAGTTACTTTAGGACCGAGCCTGGCTTTTTTACAGTCCTTGGTCTTCCTCTGACTGTAACGTCATAGAGTACAGACATAAGAGCTGTGTAAATCTGAACATCTAGCTATGAGCAAGACAGAGAGTACAATTAGCATATTTTCCAAAATGTTAAATCAACTTTTTAAACTTTATTATTTTGCCAGCTTAACGACCTGTTCTAGCTCTAATAATTAGTTTCTCTTCACACAAGTTTAAAATCCGCCCTGACAGGCTTCTCTGCAACTGTGGGATGAGAGCAGAGGCTTCCTACAGCTGATTGGTGGACAAATCCATCCTTCCCATCCTGTCTTACAATCCCCACACAGGAGGAGTGTGTTCAAGTCCACTGCATGCACTCACTTATCTGTCAGCTACTATAGATATTATAACTGGAATATTTCACACAAGGATTTTTATTCTTTTTGTCTTTTGCGTCTGATTTGGTTTTCATCTATCCGCAAATATGACTATAAGAACAGCCCGTCCAAATCGGGGCCAACATTTCCAGCCCCGTATGCACTGCTTGAAAAAGGTAGGTGGGCATCATCGTCACTACTGTTGATTTATTTTATTCGTGCTCAGGCCACTTCATTCATGATAATTGATCCTAAATTTGATTTGAAGTGTGGTCAAGTTTTTAACATTACAGATATATTGATTGTTGAAGTTTTTTCTTTTGTTTAATTAGACTAAACAGTTCCGGATTGCACTGGTGTTTGCTTTTATTTCATTCAAAATATATGAAGAGCGACAATAGGAAATAGATAAATATTTTTTTTCCAGTAACAGGAGAGTTTTACACGTGAACTGTTTGCCCCCAGAAGAGCAGGGGCTGGTTAAAGATCAGCTCTAATTCCACCGTAAAGCCAATTAGCTTTGCTGCCCGGCTGCCATCCAGATATACTGAGCAGTTCAGCAGCATATCCTGGCCTCATCTGGTAGCTACTCAGATGAAGATGTTAACTTCAAACACAGTGGCAAACTGAGACAAAAGGGCAGACTGAAAAGAATGGGTCAGAGACAGAAAGAAATATGAAGGTTATTTGATTACACTGTAAAACAAAACAGACAAACGGAAAACATTACACATTATGCGAACAGATTAATTAAACAAAAACTATCTGGCTCTTTTGCCCCAAACTGAGCGCACGTATGTCCTCAGTGTCTTTCTCAAAGACCTGAACATACAGACAGGATCAGTCAAAACACAACATTGCAACAATAGACAACCTGCATGCTATAGCACCTGCTCTGAGTGAGAGGATTTACCCTGTGATGAATCATGTCCAGGATTAATGCTGTTTGGTAGTGAAAGTGAAAGTCAGCGCGTCAAATGTCAGTGGTGAATTAAAACCTGTGCATCATGTGCCACAGCTTCCTCGCAGCGATGGGATAAATTTGTGTTTTTCAGAAAAGAAAAATACAAACAAAGAAAAAAACCTGACAGAAATACAGGAAACAATAGCACAATTTAAAAATCTCCTCCATTACACATAAGAGTCCTGCACTCACAGATCAGCAAATATCATAACTGATCATATGTTTGCACTGCATTTCAAAGCTTGTAATTATTGCTGTCAAATAAATGTAGTGGAGTAAAGATAGCAATCCAGTAGTGTGACATCATTGTAGTGTAAAGATGTGGAGGATGAGGTGTTGGATGGGTGTGTACATATGCAACAGTAAGAAACCTCAAGTTTTAAACAAACTTTTAAAGTCGCATAACTTTTGACTTACTGAAAAACATTGACATGAACATTTGATAAGGCATAGCATTAGGAATGGTTTTGTGTTTAAAGCATCCCAATCGCCAGATATGTAGATTTATGCTAAAACACAGACAAGTTCAAGCTTAACATTTCTTCATGTTGCTACTAAATGTCTGCTTAGGCTAAATGTTCTATTTTTCCCTCATCTCAGTGCTGTGTTTATGGTCTGGTTAGATAAGGCACAAAACCCACATGGTTACGATTAGGAAAACATCATGGCTTGTAATGGACTACCTATTTTGTTCACCAGTGGAAAAATCTACCGGTCTCCTAAGAAAAACACACACACACACTTGGATTTGTTGCCACAAGAAAAATCTGGAAATGTGATGGCAGTACAATAAGCTAAGATATGCCACATATGTTTACTAAATGTGCTCTTGCACTGTGTTTCTTTACAGCAGCAACTGGCTAAATCTGGCAGCAGCTGTTGCTTGCTATCGTAACAGACACCAGGTCAAAGTGCAATGACAACACCTCTGTCCTGAAAAGTGAATTGAAACAAAATGTATCATTACAAAAAGTGCTGTTATAATGTGAAACTTTGCATGAAATAAAAACAGACTTCTGAACAATTTTATTTTTAAATAGTATGTCTATAATTGAATAAAAGTGATATCCAATAAAATCCAGTTTCTAGGAAATGAGATATGAAATAACATTTCATTTTCAGATTCATCCATTTATCTAGAGTTTTTTTTTTTTTTAAATAAAATGTATTATCAATATCAAAATGTATCATTGTATATAGCGGCTTTCTTACCAAGGTTATACATGCTCAACAATGTCTTATTTATGTATTTAATATTGAACACTGAGGAATTCCACACACAATACATTCAGAACTTGATGATCACTCATATGTCACATTTAGATAGAAACTGCCACGACTTCATGGCGTTTTGATCACATACTGAAAAGTGTTACAATGAAGGTAATGAAATACAGTAACAGTTTCTCATAGATGTAACATCTAAGCTTAATTGAGCTTCCTCTAATTTATCCTACCTGCTCGAATGGTCTTATGTTGTGAAATGATTTATTTGTTCACCCAAGAAAGAGGAAGAAAATATAGTTTTACTATTGTTTATGTAGTGGCTATGTTGCTGTCCTTCTGCTTTCAGCTGGAGGCCATTGTGGTGGAGATGCAGAGTGGGGTCAAGGGCTCTGAGCAGAAACTCAACGTCACTACCATCCCACATGTTGTCGCTGGTGAGACTAAGATGCAGTTCCTAAAAGATCGGAATCATTTTAAAGTTCATAAGCCTGCATCATTTCATATTTCATGTATTGTAAAAGAAAATAATTTAAATGCCATCAGCTTTATGGGGAAACAAAATCAGTGTGTGTCGGGTCTAAATTACTATGTAGTGAGGAACACAGTGCAATAAAGATTAGGTAGATAGATGTTATCTTCAGTTTCTAGACTGAACACAAAAGATGACAGTGCATTTCCCGTTCGAGCATTACAAATCTAGAATCATTTTTACGAGACAGCACTTACAGCCATCAGCACAGACAGACAGGAGACACTGACAGGCCGCCTTGCTGTTTAAGCTGCTAACACAGGCTAAATAAGGCAGCCTGCAATTGGATTTGATCTGGACAGTCCTTTAGGAGCAAAAGTAGCTTTTTAATCTGGTCTAAGACCAGTGAGGTAAAGGTCAGCATGAACACACAGGTCTAACGCCATCATGTGAACTGGTGCTCTGAGTATAAGAACCTCCTGCTGTTAACAATGTGATCAGTCAGAGCAGAAGCCAAGCGGCGTGATTCATCCAGAATGATTGTTGCCTGTAGTTAATAGTTTGTGTTGTCATGTCTCCTGGATGCTGCTGCCTGTTATTTTGTCCCTCCATCGTCTATGCAATTAACTTTGGATGGGATTTCACTTTGCTTTTGAATAGCCGTTAGTGAAGCATTACTTATGGATAACTGAGCTACAAATGACTTAACTTCTTAAAACATAGAATAACAATAATAACAATAGTATTAACAATGACAATACTAATAACAATAATAAATGACATTCTCATCATACCACCATGTTGTGTTTAGTGTCAATTGCAAATGGTATTTTGCAAATATCTGTCAGATGGTGAGAATGTTTGCATTCTGACATTAGCACTGAGCTCAAAACACTGTGCCTAAGTATATAACAAAGTACACATTCAGATTACAGTGGGAAAGAAATGGGAAGATAGAAAACAATGTTAATGTAGGGTTAGGGTCAGGAATGTTAGGAGTGACTGTAATAACCAAAACGACAATCTGAATGACCTTTTAAAGTTTGATTTATGATTAGATTTTTAAGGTTGAAATGTAATCCATCATTTAAAGACACAATAAAAAACATGTTTTAATTGGTTATGTATCAAATTTTATTTATCACTAACTTTTTTATTGTCATTACTTTTTACTTGGAGTTTTGTAACTCTGTCTGATTACTTTTATCAATGACTAATGATTGATTGATGATTATAATTAAACACAGTCTGCAGTTATTCTTTTGGCAAACTCCCAACTCCATACAAACTGACATTTCAACTTTTTTTAAAAGTAAACATAACAGTAACAATGCTTTTCTACCAGTAATTTTTCATATACAAATAGTTTGAGGAAAAGCAGGAAGTTTATGGTTTATGTTGATGAAGGTTCTCAGGCATCTGGGTCAGGGTATTTCTGAGTGCTGTCCTCATCCAAGAGGCTTCTTCGGTTCTAACTAACTGGGGGGAAGTTGCAGGCATTCAAACCCTGTTTGGGAATGTTCTTTATAGAGTTGTTAAGGACCCGCATGAAGGCCAGTTGGATCAACAACCCACAAGTGGCCCTAATAACTCTACAACTCAGAGCTGTCCTTAACGACTCTGTAAGGACACTCCCACGCAGAATTTAAAAGCCTGCAACTCCCCTCCAGTTAGTCAGAAATTAGGGAGTTTCTTGGATGAGAGGTGAAACATCTTCAAGAAACTGAAACTGAAGTACAGTTGCCTACGGTCTAGCACTTATAGTTTATGGCGCATATGAATAAAATTATTTACACAGTGTAATTCCGTCTTGAGTCTCTGAATACCTGACGTTTGCACTTAAGGGCTAATGGACTTTTACTGGTAGATAACTGGTACACAGCCCTCCAGAGACTGGAGTCGTTAACTGTGTGTGTGTTGTCTGTGCAGTGCTTAAACTGTAATGTGTGTTTCGATACAGGTAATGATATTATTGCATGGATCACCAACAAAATGAAGACCACTGTAGAAGGTACAATACTACGAAATCAAAAATGTGTTCAGTAAAACATGAGTTTTTCACATGTCAGTTATATTTGAAAGCCGATACATCCACGTGCTGTTCCATTTATTTCCTCTCCATGTCTGTGTTCCAGAGGCTGAGGCCTTTGGCACCATGTTAGTGGCCTATGGCTACATCTACCCCCTGCAGAACCACAAGAAGCTGGTCATGTGCAACGACGCCAGCCTCTACCGCTACCAGGTGAAATTAAATCTTCTTTTTTGCTGCCTATGATTGGAATCAGTCTGGAGGATTTTTCTTCACTAAAGCATCGCTGATGTTGTTCAGACAACAGCATCACCTGACCCTGCGCAGCTCACTGCTGATGTGTCGATGTGATATGTTAAAGTTAGTGAACTGAGAGGAGATTTTGGATCACTGTGGTCTTCTATAATGAATCAGGGAGTGTTTGATGTATTTCCCATTACAACAGTATTATGGGACAGGACATATTCCAAAGTAATATACTAATAAGTTGCATGATTCAGATGTTGATAACAACCTGATATAAATGTGTGAAATGAAGTCTGTTTTATTGTAATATTTAACTGGACAGGGATATTCCTCAGGTCTCCAGGACCCTACAACAGAAGATTAGGAAAGTAAAATGTTAGGAAAACCCAAATGTGACCAGAGCCTGAAGCTTTATACAGCAAAATGTCCAGAACCTGACACTTTGTTGGCTGTTGCCAGTGAAGTGTGTATTCAACACTTTGTTAGATGTTGGGTGAAAATGCCACTATCAGTCATATTTCTTTAGACACTCTACAATTGAATAATTAATACTGTCTTTCTGATCTCAACCTTTTCAGACTCCGTACTTCTGGCCTACACAGAAATGGGTTGCAGAGGACTCTGACTACGGTGGGTACAGTATGTCAGGGTTTTTAGGATGAATCCTGCAAAATGTTGAGTCAACAACTTAGATTGTTTTTTAAAAAAAACAGACATGCTTTTTTTCATCCCCAAAACTTGACAAAACTGGAATGAGAGATGCTCTCCCCTCCTTTACTTTAACTGCGTACTACCAAGGCACATACAAGGTCCAGTCTAGGCGAACATGTACATTAATCAGTTTGATAGATCTATTTCTGCAAGCTGTCTGACTCATATGAAACTGATCCATTTTCTTTGACTTTTACAAACAAGCAGATATCCCAAATGTTGACTTTGTACAATTGTTTGCAGTGAAGCATCATGTGCGATGTGTGATTTGTAATGATTTTATCTTGCTCTGACTGTAGCCATTTACCTGGCAAAGAGGAACATCCGCAAGAAAGGCATGCTGGAACCCTATGAACAGGTTTGTAGTAGTTCATAGTTCAAAGTATAAAAGTAGTAAAAGTCTGAGACTGCTATTCATAATGCTTTTTTCTCGTTCGTTAAACAATCATGTCAGTTGACATGGAAAAGATGTTACTCTGTTTCAGAAGGGTCAAATTATTCATCAAGCAAAGAAAACAACAGATAAGCAGATTATTGAAACTACTAAAATTGGGTTAAGAACTGTCCAATGCATTAATAAAACCTGGAACGATAGTGGTGAACCAGCATCTTCCAGGAAGATAGAAAACATCTTGAATGCTTGTGATCGGAGATCCCTTCAACGTTTGGTGAAATGAAAACGCAAAAAAATCCACAGTAGAACTCACGGCTGTGTTTATAATGAAAGCAAGATCATTTCCACACTCACAATGTGAAAAAGACTCAAGGGATTGGGACTAAACAACTGTGTAGCCTTAAGAAAACTCTGAGTCTGAAAAAAAGGCTTCAGTTTGGTAGGGAGCATAAAGATTGGACTCTGGAGCAATGGAACAACTTTTTTCTTCCCTCATGGCATGGGCATGTTCCAAGATGACAGTGTCACGATTAATCAGGCTCAAACTGTGAGAGAGTGCTCAGAGGGAGCATGAGACATCATTTTCATACATGGATTGACCACCACAGACCTTAACCCTCCTGAGAATCTTCGGGATGTGCTACAATAACTGTATAAGCTCAGTACAAACAGTCAGTGAATCACATGAAAAGGTTTTTGTTTTTAGAAAAAAACCCATCTGTGTTTACTTGAAGGGTTTTTTTTTCTCATAAGAAGAATATGCATCCAATAATTTGGTGTTTGATAGTTTTGAATGAATGAGAGCAATATTAGCCTGTGATTATTTCAGCCTAAATTGTTAAATGAATTCTGAGGGCACTCCAGTGATTTGGGAGTTTGGGGGAGTCAGATTTAGAAAATATATATGTATATATTGGGTCAATTCTAAATATGCTTTATCCTACTTAATTCAGCTTTATTGTGTCATCATATCCTCCCTGCCAAGTACAACACACTTCTAAAGGCACAGTCGCTGGTTTGCACTGGAGACTTTTTGTTAAATAAATTGTCTCTGAGCTAAACATGCTGACAATCATTTTTTTCAGACTTCACAAAACTGAACAGAGCCACAGTAGACATGAATCTACTGTCTTTACGGCACTGAGTGCTCCTTATATCTCCAGATTTTCACATGTAAAATAAGCTGAGCATCCCTTTATACTTTAATGTTTAAATGCAGTTGACAGCGATATTTCATGATGACGTTCACATGAAGCTAAAGGTTAAATGCTTTTACTAGAATCTAGCATCTCATGACTTATATAGCTTCTTGTCACTATGACATCTTTTTGGTTCTTCATGAACAGACAGAGAGCACCGCTTCATGCTGTCACTGCATTTCCGTTTTGAACAGGTGCACTACAACCACCTCCATGAATGGCTGAACCACAAGTGGGACTTTATTGTGATGCAGGCCACCGAGCAGTACAAGTAGGTTAACCGTTTTGGTACCTTTATTTATGAGTCCACAGAGAAGTAAAGAGCAGAACCTTGCACAGAACTTTCCCACCAGACAGGTTGGTAAGTCTTACCAAATGTTGGCACCAAAGGCTTGGTCAGATTCTCACTCTTGTGTATATTTTCTTATTTACATATCTATATATGTATTTACCTCGAAATATATGGTTAAGAAGTAAGACACCTTTGACAGGCTACCTGTACTTGGAAACCAGTATAATCATTTTAAAGGAACGTTTCATCCAAGTATGAAAATTCAATCATTATCTCCTCATCCCCATCCCTACAGCAGTGTTTCAGAATGCTAAAAAACAAGCTGAAAAATGGAAAGAAATGAAATGTTGAAAGCATACAATGGCTACATCCAACATAACTCACATCTCTGGAGGCTGAGAGGTCCCAAATTGATTTGAAAAGATGTTATTCACACCCAGTATGCATGTTCAAGCTTGTGCACTTGCTTCAGACAAGGTGTGCCAACACCTTTAGCTTAACAGCCACAATTTGGGATCTCAGGGCCTCTGGAGACTTGTATTGTGCTGCGTAAGCTGCATGGAGCCATTGTTTTTGTGGGGGCATTTTTGTCTCCAGCTGCCTCAGTAGTTCAGGAGAATGCTGCATTTCTGTTTTAGTACTGACTGACTTTTCATCTCTGGGCAAACCAAACTGAGCATTTTGTCATTTTTTAAATTGTGGTTCATTTGCT
>JARJLU010018936.1:158205-242753 GCA_030272975.1 Sparidentex hasta
CCAAGTATGAAAATTCAATCATTATCTCCTCATCCCCATCCCTACAGCAGTGTTTCAGAATGCTAAAAAACAAGCTGAAAAATGGAAAGAAATGAAATGTTGAAAGCATACAATGGCTACATCCAACATAACTCACATCTCTGGAGGCTGAGAGGTCCCAAATTGATTTGAAAAGATGTTATTCACACCCAGTATGCATGTTCAAGCTTGTGCACTTGCTTCAGACAAGGTGTGCCAACACCTTTAGCTTAACAGCCACAATTTGGGATCTCAGGGCCTCTGGAGACTTGTATTGTGCTGCGTAAGCTGCATGGAGCCATTGTTTTTGTGGGGGCATTTTTGTCTCCAGCTGCCTCAGTAGTTCAGGAGAATGCTGCATTTCTGTTTTAGTACTGACTGACTTTTCATCTCTGGGCAAACCAAACTGAGCATTTTGTCATTTTTTAAATTGTGGTTCATTTGCTGTGTGTGTGTGTGTGTGTGTGTGTGTGTGTGTGTGTGTGTGTGTGTGTGTGTGTGTGTGTGTGTGTGTGTGTGTGTGTGTGTGTGTGTGTGTGTGACAGGGCTGGTAAGGAGAGGAAGAAGCCAGATCGTGTGGTGCTTGACTGCCAGGAGAGGGCTTACTGGATAGTGAACAGGCCACCGGTCAGTGTGTTTTACACTGTGTTTATATTATATGTATCTGCAGGGAGCGATGAACATAAAGGCCATGATCCAAATGAATTCTCATCGGCTATATCAGTTGTAGCAGATTGTGGAGTCTCATTATACTTACTGTATATTTCTTATGAACCTGTTCTGTGTGTATCCAGCGTCGCACTCACAGTGCTTTGGACACCGGTCCAGAGCGTCTGATGGATCCCAACACAGATGAGGTAACAGGTCAGTATACACACACACACACACACACACACACATGCGCACACAGAGCGGAGAGATTGAGGTCAGCTGGACTTTTAAGAAACTTACTGGAGCTTAGAGAGTAGTGCTGCTGGACTGATCTCTGTAGATCCACTTAGGGATGAAAACCTTCCTAACTCGCTCACTCCTCGTCTGTCCTCCCTTTTCCTCTCTGTTTAACTAAACTGAACTTTTAAAACAATTTCCTGAGTCATTAAAAGCATGTCAAATTTAAGGTTGAGCTTTGTAGAATCGGCAAAAATCAACTGCACTTGAGTGAATTCACATATTTCACACATTAACAAAAGCTCAGTTGTCCTTTGGTATTAATTTATAAACTGAGACATTTTTCTGTGATGGCCATAAATGTGTTGTAGGCTACCGTGAAATTGTCGATGAGATTCCTGTGCTGCTGTTTGAAGTCAACACTAAGTTTATTGCTCATAGTTTATAACTTTGGAGTCGGAATCTGACTTATCCAGGTTTGATAAGGCATCATATTCAGACTTCTCTTCATGGTGGAGTGCTGAGGATGACTTGAGAAGTCTCACAGCTGGAGGAAAGCGGCTGCTCTGTAGTCTGGTGACAGAGCACTAAAACAAGCTTTTCTTTGTTTCACCATCATCACATTACATTTGAATGTAAATGCTGACTGAAATCTTGCACTCCTTTACTCAGTTATTGCCTCCTCAGTCTGTCTGCTGACACAACACATTGTTTTACTGTCTTAATTTCCTTAAGCTGAGCTGACACATACTGGACATCATAATATACCAATGTTGAATAATAATAATGATAATAAATATAATATTAATGATTATTATTATAATCATCATTATTATTATAATAATAGTAGTAGTAATAGTAGTAGGACAGATAAGGCATGTTGCAAAAAAAAACAACAAGTGTATAGAATTAATACAAAATCTGTTATAAAAGCACTTATTGAGAGGGATTATTTTAAAGATGTCAGTGATTATGGCAGGGAGCTCCAGAGCTGAGGGCTCTGACTGTTAAAGCTCTGTTACCTGCCTGAGGAGGCTGCAGGCTGGCTCTCTGGGGAGCAGAAATTCAGCTGCATCACTGGGAGCTGAGCCATAAAGTGCTTTTAAAAGTCGTCAGTGAAATCTTAAAAACAGCTCTGAAATTGACCGGTTAACAAGTGCAGTTTGACCTTGTCTTCTTGCATTCGTTCAAAGCTCAGCGGCTGAGCTTTCAGTCAGCTGAAATCCTGTGATCATGTTTGGCTTGAAAAAAATTAAATGGCCTCACTGGAATAACGTCAGCCTCAGCAGCACCACCCCACCCACCTCAGCACAAGTGGATTTGTTTTGGTGTCAGGAAATGACATGTCAAGATTGTTTCATTCATTCCATTTTTCTTTGTCTGGTCTTTTTCTCTTTTCAAACAGATCATCTTACACTGGTGGAGATAAGAGTAGTATCACAGTATCAAGTGTTTAAACCTGATTGTCATTCTTTTGTGTAAACATTGTGTAAACTTGTGTTCCATGTAGTCTTCAGACAGTCTCTCCGGGATATAGTGACATTGCCATGGTAACTTCGTGAAATAACTGAGACACATTTTCAAAAGCTAATCTATCTAATCGGTCACGTGGGGGAAATGCAGACAGATTCTGCTTTCCTGTTCATAATGCACCTTCACAACAACAGGTTAATTTAAATTAAAATGTCAATTTCAAAAAGTCAATTTCAGACAAGTTTTAGGATATTACACAGGATAACATATGTATATGTGTATGTATATGTATATGTATATGTATATGTGTGTATATATTTACACACACACACACACACACATATATATATTTTACTTTATTTTTTTGTGGCTGCAATAATCACAGAAAACTACCAAATCAAGTGTCCTTTACCCTGGAGGGACTGGTTGTGTTTTTTATTTTCAACCTCTCTGTGTAGTATTAACAGTGGTAGTTTCTATATGTGTTAACACATGGATAGCATCAGACTGTTGTCAGAATGTTGCTAATACTTCCCTGTATACGTTGTGCTTCCAAAAGTGACATGAGCCAAACTAAGTGTTCCCACTGAAACAAACAATTTTGTCTTCCTGTCTCTTAGAAAATGAGCTTCGACCAGTACAGACGGCAGGTATGTCATAGTTTTTAACCAAGCGGTGACCGCACTGAGTGACAGTGAGGAGAACACTTTCTCATGCAGATGTCTGTCTACAGATTTAAGATAACGTTTGTATTCCTCTTGTATCCCAGAACATTTTCTATCAACAAGCCATCATGAGGTCAAAGGTCAAGTCTAGCGTGTCCCTTGGAGCGTAAGTTCCTCTGGTTTCTTTGAAGCATTTTCTTGTAATCATGACTTTTCATATAGTAACAACTATATAAAAACTGGTGGATCTATAGCTCTCTTAATTAGATTCTTAAGATTGATACAATATGTAAGATCTCTCAGTTATCAGGATTGAGTGATTAATATAAACAGTGTAGAAACACTGAAACAACATAGAGGCTCTGTGGATTTCATCCGTCTCATAAGAGTTGTGGTTCTGCAGACTGGTCAAGTACGTCACAACCTACAAAAACCATGACCCGTTCCTGGCTCCCTGCCTACCCAGCAACCCCTGGCAAACAGACAACGACACATACTGGAATCTCAACATGAGAAGGTGAGACTGCTGCATTTTCTGTTTGCCTCTTTGGCTTCATCATCAACTTACCTGCAGTCTGGAGTTTTGAGAAAAAAGTGGACTTAGCCATAATATTTGAATGATATTCAGGTCCTTATTTTCTCTCTGCTGCGCTGCAGCCTTGCCCTCAAAGCCGTGCACGAGCAGGCTTATAGCCACAGTAACAGAGGACGCCAGATAACTGGACGAGCATTTTCCGCTATTTAACATTTAGATTTAAATTTAACATTTAGATTTAGATTTAACCGTTAGATTTAGATTTATCATTTACCATTTAGATTTAGATTTAACATTTAGATTTAGATTTAACATTTAGACTTAGATTTAACATTTAACATTTAGATTTAACATTTAACATTTAGATTTGATATTTAACATTAAGAATTAAATTTAACATTAGATTTAGATTTAACATTTAGATTTAGATTTAACACTTAGATTTAGATTTAACATTTAGACTTAGATTTAACATTTAACATTTAGATTTGATATTTAACTTTAAGAATTAAATTTAACATTAGATTTAGATTTAACATTAGATTTAGATTTAACATTTAGATTTAGATTTAACATTTAACACTTAGATTTAGATTTTTACAAGAAAAGAAGATATCACAAGGTTCACAAATATTGCTGTAAATCTGGTCAAAAGTAACATTAAAAAATTCACATAGGCTTTGTGAACGTGGTTCGATGCTAAATGTGGTGAAAAGTTGCTGTTTATTTTAGTACGTGCAACTTTACAATAGGCGCCCCATACCGAGTGTGTATAGACATGTCTCCTGTGAAAACATGAAAATGATATACGGCCTATGTCCTCCACAAAACTTCACAAAAAATGTAAAAACATATCTTTGGACCATTTGTTTCATCTGCACCATTCAAAACCAATTCAAACATTCTAATTGTGTACATAAAATGTGATTTTTTTTATGTTTGTGTCCAGAGTTGAGGTTCCCACTAAGAGTCGAGTAGAGCGCTGGTCCTTCAGCTTTTTTGAGCTGCTGAGCGACCTGCGAGGCCGAGACGACTTCAAGATCTTCCTCAAGAGAGAGTTCAGTGGTATGTGCCATTAAACACATTTTTGTGTGACTCATGAATCTCTTGTGTTGAGGGATGGTGCTTGTTTACAGCTCTCAACACAAACCTCTCCTTTACTTGATGTGGAAACCTCTCTGTTTTAGGAAGTAGTAAATATGTACTTTATTGTGTTTTCTCTTAGTAAAGCTTAGGCAGGTTTTGGGTTAGCAGTGCAGATTTTGAATTGTGATAGTGTTACTCCTACCACATTAGAGATGTGCTAGTTTTAATGTTTTCATGTCACAATATGTGTGGTGTGTATGCAAGAGGTATCATAACATGACCTCTGTACATGCAGCTTGCATGAAAAATGGGGACAATCAGGACAATCTGTTGGATATACCATCTGCCATCTGCAAACATCAGATATGAGCAGCATTTCAGAACTGCGTACTGCAGGGGTGCAAGGGTTTCCTTCAGTGGCAAAATTATGTTTATGTGTGTGTGTGTGTGTGTGTGTGTGTGTGTGTGTGTGTGTGTGTGTGTGTGTGTGTGTGTGTGTGCGCGCGCACTAGGGGAGAACTTGGCTTTTTGGGAGGCAGCTGAAGAACTGAAGTTGGGCACAGCATCTTCTATGTCAGCAAAAGCTGAGACCATCTTCAAGTAAGATAAATAAACTGGACAGCTTATCTGTGTATGAGAATATATGTGTGGTTTCTATTATCACATACCACTTTAAACAGGCCTCACTTGTACACATGTTCTGTCTACATACTGTACGCTGGTTGTGCTCTTTCTCTTTTTGCAATGAGTTCTTGCTCACATGGTCTTGCTTTGCTATTACACACTGGTTCTGGTCTTTTTGTCGTCTCGTCCATAATTCAGAATATTTCTGGCACCATTGCTTCAACAAACTTTAAAGAACAGTCAGTTTCATCACTGCTTAAAGGATCAGTTCAGAAAAACAAGTGAAAAAAAATGTAAATAAAAAATCAGAAGACATCCTTTATACCCTTGATGTGCGGCGTAGTTTGTGCTCCCACTGTCGAGTGGGTACGTGTTGACACTTTTTGCTCAGCTGCTCCAGTGAAGATTTTGGCTTTAAAAAAGGTGTAGATAAAGTAATTGCCGAACGTTGCTCAATTATGATGGTGCATGGCAGTAGTAGAAGAGACAAAATATAAGTGTGTGTGTGTGTGTGTGTGTGTTCAGGACCTTTCTGGCCCCTGGGGCACCTCGCTGGATCAACATTGATGGCAGGACAATGGGTCTGACAGTGAAAGGCCTGGAGCATCCTCACCGCTATGTGCTAGAAGCAGCCCAGACACACGTCTTCCTGCTCATGAAAAAGGTGTGTGAGAAATGCAAAAGAAAAATTATGCCTACAATTGATTTATTAGGGTGGTTGATTTATACCAGTAAGTGATTAATGATTCATTTGTGAATCTGTGATACAAATACTCATTTTTAGACTGAGAATAAAGGTAATTCTGTGTCGTGAACCTGAGGTCACCTGCAGTCTCATGTGCTTTATTTTGGAACAGGATACTTTCTTCCGTTACCTCAAGTCACCCGTGTACAAAGAAATCCAGAAGAAGGCGATAAACCCCGAGCCTCATAACTTCAGGTAGGTGCATTTACTCATTCATGCCATACCTTATGGATCTAGCAGACACTGCATTCATTTTGGCATCCTGGTACATGCACAAAAAGGCTTCAGTATATGCCTGTGATCAGGGCTGGATTTAAAGAGGATAATAGTGAAACAAATCTGATGCAAATGGTGAAATCAGTTTGGGTACTGGGACATACGAATGTTATTTTCCTGTCACTGGTTGGGTTTTATGACAGAGTCATGACTTAAAGGGGCATTGCAGCACCTCTTAATAAGGTCAGACAGGTAGTATGAATAGAAGAATGCTGACAGGTTAAACAAGAAAGTCTGAGCTGTAACTGGAGGGCTTTACTGCAGAACAAAGCCCAGATACAATCACATACATCTCATGCATACAAAATGCAATTTGCAGCCCGTGAAGAGACTGAACAGGTCTGTGTGGATTATTGACAGTAATATGCAGTGTTTCCGGATAGGAAGGTTGAATTTGTTACTTTTCTAATGTTGTAAAATGTACCCAAAAGTCAGTCTTGAGTAAAAATAAAGATACTGTGTTGAACCACAACTTTTGTGACTTTTAGAAGTACTTGTCTGGCAATTAACGTATTTAAGGATCACAGCTGCAAGTAAAAGTAATCATACATGTATTGACTTGTATGTTCATACTCGGTTGATCAACTATTGGCCTGGCTGATTATCAGATCCAATATTCAGCATTTTTCTAATTACTGAAATAATTTCTACAGTCTCAATCAAAAGACTGGCTGTAATGCAGCATGCAGTCTGCGGAGCAACTCGTGACAACTCGTGACTAAAGTTGTCAAATAGCTGTAGTAGGGTAAAAAGTACAGTAGTCACGTGATGAAATAAGAGAAAACGTGGTAACATTTGTATTGGTAATGGTCAATTAATGGTCAATTCATATTTACCATTTATTGAACAATTGTTTAGTGTAAAGTTATAGCTGATATTTCTAATACTTTGCAAATGGTTAATAAATACTGATCTAGGTCATGTGTAAACACTCTTTAGATGTCATTATAAAGTTGTGAGCGCCACATGAGCAATGTAATTCCATTCGTCTCTACTGGTGTGGTGTGGAGGCATCTCAGAGACATCTCAAAAACTAAAACTGTATCGCTGCAATCATAAAATGTGTGTTGTAGTTTAGAGAAATCGACCCTTTAACCCTGAAGGCTGCACAATTAAAACATGGCATTAGGGCCTAGAGACAAAATGAATCTTAACTTCATGTCTGAGAAAGAGGTTTAACAATCATGTTTCGTTCTCCACCCTAGTCCAGCCCAGTTGGAGCAAAACGCTCAGAACCGAAGCCCGGGCATCCATCCCATCATCCTCTGGCAGCAGGAACAGGAAGAGAACGCCAAGGCTGCCGCTGCCGCCGCTCCTGTTGACGTCAAGGCCATGATGAGCAAAATAGACAGGAAGAAGTAGAGACATACAGTCGATGTGTTCAGTGTTCGACATGTTATGTCACACGAGGTACCAGCACAGAAACCATCCCTCTGTTAGGGTGTATACGCATAAGGATACTTCAGAATTGGATTTGAACTTCAGTGTCATGCCAGTAAATGTTGTTCTGTGTTAGCAAAATATCAAATGAGAAAAACCCATCATCTGTCATGGAGGTATTATTGAACAGACCTAGGGGATATAGGGACAGGGACGGAGCGAGGGGCCCAAGCATTTCTTTTCAGAAATTCCACCAAACAACTACAAACAGAAGCAAAACCAGTATCTCGCTCCTGTGTAAGAGAGCTTCGGTCTCAGAGGTCACACATAACACACCACAGACGCCTGCTACAACTAGGTTGTATCGCTATACCAATCATATTAATGTATAAATTAGTATAAAAAAATAAATATCAATGAATAAAATGTGTTTATAAATACATACATGACACTTACTGGAAATTAAAGATATCATTAATAATCTGTACATTACATCAAGCCTATTGTTTGTCACATTTTCAATAGAGCTGATTGAAATATATATATGTGTAGAAATAAATATAGATTCTATATTTATATTTATTTCTATACATACATTATATGTATTAGCTGAGCTTAGTTTTGTCCTTTTTTTAAGCATGTTACTTCATATAAGTATCAGAGGAACTGATATCTCACTACTGTGTACATTGGAGACGCTGGCTCGTGGTGTTGCAGTGTGTATGAATATAGAATACCTGTTGCTGTTTGTGGTGCTTTCTACAAAACACGTTTAATCAGATTAAAGCTTTATTTTCATGTAATTGTCTGTATGCTGCAAAATGCTGAACGCTGTCATAGTCAGAACAGCGTGTCAGTGTGGTGAAGTAAAAGAGAGATTACGTCTCATCGGACGATCTGTATAGTTCGCGAACCCGCATTTAATAAATGAGATCAAAATATGAATTCAGATCATTGTGTTTATGTGTTTGCAATATGTTAAAGAGTCATTTTAATATTAGACTGTTGGTTTAATGTGGCATTAACAATTGTTCTTGTTAATGGTCTTTCACAGAGATGTCGCACAATGGTTATCAACACCGCAGCTTATCAAACTGATAATGTTGATTAAACCTGGATCCTGCCCCAACACCTCTCCAAAGATCACTTCTTGCTCAAGTAATCCAATGGAGCTGGATTTTCTTTTTGCTTTTATAGGAATCAACTATACTCCACCTCTGATGCTGCTGAGTCCAGTTAACAGCTGTTAACCATGTGATTTATTTTTATTCATCACTTGCGATTCACTGAGCTTCAAGAAGACACTAAATCAAAATATTAGTACGATTTTAACCATGTGATCGCTCAGACTTTACAACTATCTCTCATCATTTGTTCCTTTTAGACAGTTGGTTGTGAGCATCTCCAGAAAGGATTAGGAGCAGCAGTGCTTTGAGCTAAATGCTATCGTTAACATATTAACATGCTTACAGGGACAATGCAACATGATGTTTAGCTGGTATGATCCTCAGCATGTTCACTGTCTTAGTTTAGTGTGTTAGCCCTCTAACATTTGTCCAGATGACTGATAAGGATGTCATTCGTTTTCCAGACGTTTCATCATAAACCGAACTTGGGGTTAGACTAGTTACAATTTTGAACTGATGATGGCGCTGGATGACAAGTTAAGAGGACGAAGTTATCATAATCACCCTGACTGGAACTTTTATTTGCCATCCAATAGCTTTTAAGGCATTTGACTAAAATCCAGATCTCGTGGTGGCACTAGAGGAACAGTCAGGGGATCACGGTCTTTAAGATTTATCCTCCAGTGAGCACGAATGTCAACAAAACTTCACGGCAATCCATCAAAATGTTGTCAAGTGTGGATCAACCAGCGGAACATCATCGAGCCATGCCACAAATCTATATTTATATTGTATGTAAAATCAGATCAAATATATTTTGGCTTTAGCCAGACATGACTCATCCCTGATCTGCGTTTTAAGCGTTGTTTTTATGCTTGCTGGTGACCAATCACCAGCAAGACCAGCATATGTTTTGTTTTGGTGCTGGTCTGTGCTGGTTTTTCCCAGCAGGGGAATCTGAGACTGAATCTTTACAATGAAAAAACATTGACAATAGAGTGCTTGCCAACTGGCACTCATGAATTACACATTTCCATCAGGCACCTATGTTTAGTCTCATTAGTCAGATCATCAATTAATCACGTACAGTGAATTAAATCACACAGGACACCTTCCTCAAAAGACAAAATTATATTTACTATACACGTCATTTTTACAAAGTTTCTGCAAAAGCAAATAAAAAGTCTGGAGCAAAAAAAAAGTTATTTGGCCATGCCAGAGAGCCAGCTAAGTTTGAATAGAGAAGGAGCGGCTGTGTCTTCGTCCTGATCAGCGAGCTGTCTGAACAGGCTGCCTGGCCGGAAGCTGTCCCCACTGTCTACTGTGGAGGATGGAGGTGCCTGCTGGAGGAAGCAGAAAACATGAAGTTTGCTGAGGTTTGGGTGGATTGTCCTGCCCCCCCTCCCCTAATTCTTAAGAGGAACAAACTCTGATGCAGGACGATTACAAAGTATCAGGACCTGGATTGCCATCTGTTGGAGTCTGGACATTTCAGTCACTCGAGGGATTATACAATCTATTCTTATCTATCTAAGGGGAAGGATGTTAAAAATATCAGACAGGTGCAAAGTCACAAAAAAAGGATTTGTCTGGCTGCAGCAATTATCATTCAGATAAAAGGGGGGAAAAAAAGCTCTGGCTTGTTTGCATTTCGTTAAACCAGTAACAACACACTGGTGTTAAACCTGGGACTGCTCCTGCAAAATAGTGTCTTGGGGAACTTGCAGAACTTGCATTGGGCATTTTGAAAACGGCACACACAGATAGTTACCGTATAAATGTCATCGATGACAGCTGGTGATTTTTCTAAGCTCTACCCCTGGAACTCTGTTCTAATTGGACAATGGGCTTTTGGAAAATAGGGGCAGGGGTAAAAACTGGAAATGAGATTGAGCCAAACGTTCTGCAGCCAAAGATTACTTGCAAATAGCTCTAAAGTGTCTGAATTACTACTTCCACCGTTTCCCAAGGAACACTTAGTAGTGTGTTAGCAACCTTCAAAGCTGGATCATGTTCTAGAAATCACCACAGAACAATCTGATCATTTAGAAACACAACATAAACAGATTTGACCTCTGTTTGAACCCAGTACAGAGATGGGCCATGCTCAGCCCTAAGTAAAAAAAAAAAAAAAAAACATAGTCAGCATCTATTAGCGCCAAAGCAAACAGTAAACAGGACTATTTCTTTTATAGGGAAGCTGGCTGATTTGGGAGTAATCCCAACTTGAGCTCCACAGAGATCATCTGTTTTTTTTTTTCATTTTTTTATTCTGCCAACGCAAATTTCAGAATTACCGTGTGAATCTCAAGATGGGATTGGTTCACTTAAACAGGTTAGTATACCCCAGAATCACTGTAGCTGTGCTAAAATTCATTGAAATTCTCCCGTCAGCGGCCTGACCCTGAGCTGCATTATGGGTCCAAGCAGAGCGCTGGAGGTTAGTGAGAGCAGAGCAGCGTTCTCTGGTTGCAGCTCAACACACTCAAGGATTATTCTATCAATAATGTAATGTAAACACTGCAGGTGCACCAAAGGGAAACCAAAGCACTACAGACAATACAACCAAAACACACACACAGATAAACCCACACTGATGAACTTGCCTGGGTTTCTCGCACTCAAAAACGCTGGGAAGGCAGAGGATGTAACAGACAAACATTAAGCCAGGATGGAACAGAGCAGTGACAAAGAAATGTCGACGCACTGCGGTGGACAACATGTGAAAGAACAAAGGCGAAAACAGATCAGCGCCACACACTCACCAGCTGGTGAGCAGCATCGGAGCTCCTGGAGGCCGACTTGGATTTACGCACGTTTGACATGCTGAGAGGCAGCAGCCCGAACCTGCAGAGGACACAACGGTTGAGGTGGGAATGTGGTTGAAATACGGTTCCCTGCTTACGATTCAAACGCTGCTGGATCAGATCAGACACTTTTGGGTTTGAATAAAAGTATAGTCTACTGCTTCTCAATTTCAGTCATTTGATTTAGTCATGTCGCAAATTTACTGTCTAATCAAAACCACGTCTTTCCAAATTTGTTTATTTAGATTTTTTTTTAACAAACTCAATGATTATGTGTTCCTTTATGTACTGAGAGAATCCTCCTCTGGCTCATGCTGCACAAACCATTTGGATTTTCTGAAAACATGACTCATCACAAAAGTAAAACAAAGCTTTGAGATTTTGGAGATGGATCCTTTGTCGTATAGAAAAACAAGCTTATATTCCTAAAAGTGAATTATTGAAGATTCAGGTTGATACTAGAGCTGAAGTTCAGGTTCATGGCTCTGACTGAAAAATGATTCACCTACACAAGCAAACACATTCTTAGAATGCTACTATAAAGCATCACACCTGTATTTACATTTATGTGTTTGTGTTATTAAACCATCACTAATAAGTCTCAAATGTACACATATTGCATACAAACTTATTTATTTTTCTAGTAAATTAAAATAAAAAAATAGCACACGTTGAATCATTTAGATGTATCCGTACATTTTTCTAGTTGTTCCAAACATTCTTACATGTGAACCACTGAGCTGGAGGCCGCCTACAACACTTCAAATATTCATGTTGGTGCGAAAAAACCTCTAAAAGTGGATGCTTCACACACATGCTTTCAAGGTGTCCACACAACACTGGCTTAACCAATTTACAATCTGAAAGAAAATCTGTGACACAGTGTTCACTCTTTGTGACTCGGACTGAACATGATAATTAACTTTAGTCTCAGTTGTTATTTCAGAAGTGCTTCAAACAAACAAACAGTTTGTATTGAGACAGTAAAAGCTGATTTTGTACAGGTACATTTCAGACCCCTGAACAGTCACATTAATGCTGAACCTTGGTTCAGTGCAAATGATGAAGGCCAAACCTAAACAGATCCAGTGAGACGTCTGAAAAGATACTGGATAAAATGCTGGAACAATAAAAATGTCAAACAATACCCGGCCCTAATGAATACAGCAGGTCTCCTCCCATGTTGTCTCTGGCATTAGAATGACATGGGGGGGCCAGCAGATGCTAATGATGCTGATGTACTTAATATTTACCACCGTTGTGTCACTATAAGCAGGTGTAAACATCTGACCTGATCTGGCTGCTGGCCAGTGGCAGGATGTTATAAGGCTCCTGGGAGTTCATCGTGCTGCTCCGCGACATAAACTGCTTCTCGGAGCCCGTTAGCAGCCCGAGCAGCACCTGAAACACAAGCACACGTCAACCTCTGACCAACACTTCGACCCCATATACTGTATTGTGTTTGCTGTTACATCCGGACAATAGCAGGATCATCATAGGCTCATCTCAGGACGAATGTGAATGGGGGTTCAATACATTAGCGCTAGTGTTCTTGTCTCTGTTTTGGTAAAAGGCGAGAGGCTGACAGTACCGAGGTCCTCTGGGAAAGGCGGTTGAGGTTGGAGTTGAGTGGAGGCGTGAATACGTCCAGGTCAAACGGGTCAATGAAGCTCTCCAGCCAATCACACACCTCGTGAAATCTGAAGGACACCAAGAGAAAAAAGAAATATGAAGCTACGAATCTTTACCGTCACAATATCATTTCACAGCTGCCCTTGTCTGTTCAATCCAATCATTCAACACAACTTTAGGAAATCAGGTGTGTGAGTTGTGAGTTCAATTCTGGAAAGTGAGATCAATTTCAGCCAAAATCTGCTCCATTTTCCAGAGAAAAATTTGAGGAAAAACTTCAAATGTGTTTTTCTGTGTGCACTTGTGTGTTGACGGATTGATTACTGCATGTCCTGAAACACGGAGGCCTTCTCCCAACCTTGTTAATACCATCAGGCAATACTGGCAAAGCTAGAGCTAAACACTGACGTCTGACCTTGAGATGCAATGGATCGAATGTTCAGCTGCAGTCTTTTCTTTCAGTTACTTTCCCTGATAGAGCTACTGTTTGCAGATCAGCTGAGCAGTGAAATGTTTCAGGGCCCAGACACACCAAAAGGACTTCAGATAGAAGAAACTGCACTAAATAGATGAACTCATGGATGTAACAGCAACAGGCTCACTAAGAATTCTCTTTCTTTTGATGTGTTTTATTCTACTGATTCAAGAAGCCCAGTCAGGCAAAAAGCCATTGACAAAGAACGGCGAGCTCCAATAACGCGGCACACTGCAAAAAACTCCGGGCGTGGATGCTCA
Source organism: Sparidentex hasta (assembly GCA_030272975.1). Classification (NCBI taxonomy): domain Eukaryota; kingdom Metazoa; phylum Chordata; class Actinopteri; order Spariformes; family Sparidae; genus Sparidentex; species Sparidentex hasta. The sequence goes on from JARJLU010018936.1 coordinate 172,197, forward strand.
CTGACATTTGTTCTCCACCGGCTGACAGCCAGCAGCCTGGTATGTCAGGGCAACAACCTGCAAGGTGCCGACAAACGTCAGGAGCAGTTTGACATGCAGACCAGGGGAACTGAACCAGAGACCTTCCGATAACAAGACGCTGGATCTACCCCTGAGACACACCTGTCATAATTCCACTTTCTTATTCCTGCACCACAGAAGCTTGTTGGGGATTTTTTTAAGCAAAAATGTCAAACATCTTCCGGTTCCAGCTTCTTAAATGTGAGGATTTTTTCCTTGTCTTTTTCATTTATGAAGGTAAATCAAGAGTTTGGGGATTTTGGACTAAAGACATCAGTTTGTGATGCGGTGACACAAAAACTGTCAAGGCCATTTTCTTCACAATTCATTGAGACTTTATGGACTAAACTGTTAATTGATTAATCATAAAAAAATATCTGTAGATGAATCGATGATGAAAGTAATCATTAGTTGGAGCCCTAATGTAAAAGATTCATGCTATCATGACATTTCTTTTTTGGATTTGATTCACATGTATTAAAATGGTTCGTGTGTATGTCTGATGTTATACTGTTGTGTAAATCAACACATTAGACTTTGCAGCATGTAAACTAATCATTTTTAGGATTAGAGTCTTTGGCATTACATTAGGTCTAATTGTGGACTAGGTGTGGATTAAGAAAAAAATCGTTGTGTGTTGGGTAAATTTCCAATGGCACCTTCTGGGATCAGATCCAATACTCTGGACCTCTAGAGATCTTTAGCACACCGTGTGTTGAGCAGTTTCCTGCTTTGCCAGGTTGCTCGTTTACCCTTGCAAACACACAGCAAAGTCTGCATGTGATGAATTTTTTAAATTAGGATGTTACCTGGGGTCTTGGTGGGACCGGGAGCTCTTGCCCTCCTCGTGTCTGCTGCTCAGCGTGGTGTTGAGGTAACGAAGATCAAAAAGCAGCTGCAAGGCTCTGTTCTGAGTCATGGGGAACACACCCTCCTGAAGGATGGAGGAGGACGAGTCAAAACAAAGCAGTGGAGTTCAGCAAACTTCCAGACTACTAGATGAACAGATAGTCCACCTTCCTCCCCCGTCGTCTTTTTACTACCTTACCCCAAGACTTTCAGAGATAACAGACCCTGAGCACAAAACTGCACAATAGGGGCTGTGAATGTCTGACTTTAGTGTCTCTTAAAACAGACTAGCACGATGTCAGATATGTAACAGTGCGTTCATCAGCAAGATTATCTCACTGACCCACATCCAGGCTTTAAATGTCCCTTCAGTGAAATAAAGAGATACACGTAACATCTATGTCCCTGCTACATGGAGTAAGAGGGTTTACACCCTATAATACATAACTTCCTTGATCTCAGCACTGTGTGTGTGTGTGTGTGTGTGTGTGTGTGTGTGTGTGTGTGTGTTTTACCCTGTTGCGGGCCTGCTGTGTGATACTGTGGTAGTGTTGCAGGGCCTGAGACAGACAGGACTGCAGCAGCTCCTGCAGGGTGGGCCGGGGCAGAGCGTGGCCCCCCACCCTGTTCACCTCCACACACAGCTGGAAAAGAAGCGCCTGCACAAACCAAGACGGCTGCAGACGGCAGACGTTTCACATTAGATCATTAGTGGAAAGAGAAATCACGGTGCTTCCTGTCTCGTGTTGGAGGTTGTGCTCAGCGGCTGACCTGGACCGGGAGACGGATCTTCGATGTGACGCTGCTCCCGGACTCTGCCTCCTCTTGGATCTCAAGATCCTCCCAGTTGGTTGCTGTTGTTAGGATGTCGCCAGCAGACTCAGCATGCAGCACCGTGCCGAACTTATCCAGCAGCACCTGTCACAGGTCCAGGCACGTCAAATCAAGCAAGATTGAAAGCTGCTCTTTTTTTGGCAAACAACTTTTATACAAAAAATTTCTTTTCTTTTCCTTCAAAGACGCAGGACTGCCACCGCAGCATGTGTGTTTTGAGGAGGGCCTGTTGAAATGGAAGAATCTCAATGAGCTCAGTCTCATCAGCTCTACAGGACATGCCTAAATCTTTCCACCCAAGGACATCACAGCAGGTCGCCCAAACTGCAGATAGAAGAGCTGCTCATACGCTTTGGAATACCTGGAACTGTGCATCCTGTCGAGTACTCACTATTTTGATGACAGAAGGAACAACATCTGGAGATACGATTACTAACAAACAATAAAAATGCTGTTCTTTCTTAACCAGTTATAACGGTTAAAGGTACACTTCGTAGTTTGGGGCAGAAATGTTAATGAGAAGAGAAAGATCTCCATTGGCTGATTTTTTTATGCCTAAACAAACTAAATAATCAGAATCTCTTGGTTTTCATGACTAAATACACTGAGCAAACTAACCTTAGAGGACAACACAATTTATACTATTTAACGCTGTTTATATGTGGCGGACCCTGCCACCTCTTTAGCTTCAAACAATGTTCTGGGACCTTATTTTCCTCTGAGAACAGCTTGTTTATTCACACATGGAAAAAATAGATAATATTGAGATTGTGAGTTTGAAATTCTCCTGCAAAACGACACAATGCCCCTTTAACAGCTGCACAGCTAACTTAGTTTGCTCTAATATTTTCCTTAACCTTTTCTTGTAAGGCTTAAAACGTCCTGTGTCCCGCAAATGTTTACTTATGGGACTTTTCACGATCAACAGTTTGGTTTTGACGATGTATGTTGGCAAATCCAGATGTGGTCGCTTCAACTACTTTTAAACGAAAAATTAGCATGTATATGTAGAGTTTTTTTTTTAAGCTGGTTAACCCACTTAAAAGAGACTCCTTCCACATTGCCAGGAGATAAGTTTGCCTTTGTTAATGTTTATCGACTTGTGATAAATAGAGACGGATGAAGTATGACCAAGCCAGAGACGTTAACTTGAGCACAGCTGGCAGAAACCCTCGACTACTGCAGTCAGGTGAATAAATGGGTTAAAAGACAAATGTTAGCAGCTGTTAGTGGTTTATGTTTTTTGGTCCAGGGCAACACGGTGGGTAACAGCAGACTCAACAGCAACAACATTAGAAGATCACAGCTGGTCACAGCTGGCAGCCTTTTGTTCACCAACTAATATACGATCCACAGAGTCGTCTCATGCTGTTTGGGACTGAATAGCAGTAAATGTAAATCACTGTCAGAAATAATAATGGGGGCTGGAAGAAAATAGAACAACAATAAAAAGACTCCATGCAACAAACAGTTTCAAATAAACACGTCTACATATCTGACGGTGTCCGACCTTGGAGAGGGCGGAGCTCCAGATGCGGTAGGCCTCCATGCTGCAGTTGAGAAGCTCCTCTCTCAGCCCCGCCCACTTGGCCTGGGCGGGGCTGACCTCTGTGGCCGCCCTGGCTTTTCCCAGCTTCTTGCCCTGTCTGGGGGTCCCCTTCACTGCGGCGTCTGACCCACTCTGTTTTCCCAGGATGCAATGCTTTAGGTTGGGGCAGAGTTCACCCATGGACTGGCACAGCCTCGCCATGAAAAGGACCGAGCTGAGGCGGGCGGGGCCGGGGTCCGGTGAGGCTGCGGCCAGTTCAGAGCGGATGGAGGACAGGATGTGGCGGACACAGGCCAGGCAGCCTTCACGCAGAGCCTCCTCCACAGCCGGAGAGTCTGTGAAGCGGTTAAAGGAGGATGCCGACGAGCTCTCCGTGGGACCAGACGAGGTGACGGAGACGGAGTCAGACCCTGCAGAGCACAGTGGGAATCATGGATCACTATTTAGGATTTGATAGGGAATTCTTTTATAAAAATAAGCATAGGAGTCATAAGAAAGGTGGCATACAGATGAAAAACAGTTAGCGCTTACATTCAAAGATTTAGGTTAGATTTATGACAGGGCCTGAGCTCCCTTGATAAATCACAATAACTCAAAATGTGGCACACCTTTATCAAGCTTTATGTGACGCCCAATGTTGTCTAAGAAATACTCAGTAAAACAACACTAATATTAATAATCATTAACTGACTGTATGGATTTGATCACAGAAAAATGCAGATAAAAGGGGTAAAAAAAGGAAATTTAACACAGTGTGAAGTGGAAGGTCGTGCTGTGGAGACAGGACAAAAGAATGCTTGGTGGGAATGGCGCGGACATTTTAAATAAAGAAATCCGTGAGGTTGCAACGTCTGACGGACAGAGTGGGTGCTGCTGGCTCAGAGATTAAAAAAAATAAAAAAAATAAGCTGATCGACATAAAAGTGGGCGCCCAAAGGACACGGATGACCTTGATGAGAGACTGGCAGCGGAGAAGCTCTCCTGATTGGAGCTGGGGCGACTCAGGTTGCCATATTTGTATTTCCCCATTTCAATTAAGAGTTAAGCAAATGTTGTTTTTTTTTGTCTGCGGTCTGTATTATTTTTAGCTTCTGCATCTGAGTGTGCCCAGCCCGGGCATCTCCACCTCACCACAGCTGGCCTGCAGGTTAAAGTGAAAAGAAAGAAGACTTTATATGACTTAAGCTGTACAGATATTAATATCATATTATCCTAAATCGTGTGTGCTCACTCCAGTTATTGCTTATTGAACAGATGTTAATTTATTAGTTATTGTTTTGGCAAATTAACTCTAATATATAATGGGTTAGAGGTCATTTTTCAGTCTATTTCACACAAAGGAATCAATTTCAAACCATTTCTACGTTTAATACTTCTGCCACAGGAGTCACAGCTTCTCATTTCTCCAGGTTATGTGCGTAGGCATGGCTGAGAGTTTCCATGGAGGGCCGCACTTCATCCGTCAAGCTCGTTCTCTATAAATCCTAAACTTTGCTTAGAAAGTCGTGTGCAACTTTTTCCGTGTATACACAACATTTATCTAAATGAGGCCCCAGGTCTTTTACATTTACTACTGATGATTACTGAGCAAGAGTCTTCTGCAGTGTCTTGAGCTAAATGGTCACTGCAGGGTTTCTGATCTCTAAATTCAATAAAAGTTGAATAAAAGTATGGTGTTTCCGAGATCAGTGAGCAATCATGTGAAGCAACTGTTATGTCATCATTGCTCATCAGGTGGTCCTACCTTTACCTGTGTCCTGGGAGGGAAGGTAGTGCTGGAGGTCATCCAACCTAGCCTTTAGCTTAGCATCCATGGAGGAGCAGAAGTTTTGAACACAGGGAGTCAGGGCCTGGGTCTTCATGGCCAGGCTACTCCTCTGGTGCTGCTGCCCCCTCTGGGACACGCTGACCCAGCCCGCATCACTCGGCAGGTCCCCTGGAGACTCCGACCACAGGAAGGAGGCCACGTCTACCTCGTACTGGGCTCCGCGACTCGGGCCGAGGTGGGTGCCTGAATAAGTATCGATGGTCTGGCCCTCAAGATCCCTCACGGCTGACGTGAGGAGCTGGACAGAGCTCGTCGAGATGGCTTCAGTTTCTTCTTTGGTGATGGCCTTGCAGAATGGGACAGAGGAACCATAAGAATATGTTGCAACATGTAGAAAGTGTAGTACATCAGCAGACTGAACATGCCACAATTTCAAGGGGGCGCAAATTCATACCAAGTGATAAGACAGACGAGGTCAGACGCTGAAAACTGCGTTTCTAATTGCGCAGTGAGGAGAGCACCAACCTGCAGCCGCTGAAGGAAGAGCTGCTGTAGGAAGTCATCCCAGACAGCCAGGGGGCGCTCCAGCAGCCGCTGGCACACAGTGCTCCAGTGCTGACTGATGGAGTCCGTGGACAGGAGGTCCCACACGGCGTCTCTAATGGCTGCCAACCCTTTCAGGCTCTTCACATAGACCAGGAGGCTGCCAACACCACGGCAAATGTCCTCCTTACAGCTGTGAGACAGAGGAGACATTCCAAAAAGCCGCTGTCAACAAAGCTATCAGCAGAAGACGAATGTGTGTTGATGGCTGAAGTGATTGATTATCATGTATACAAATCATTAACCCAGTGTCTGTGGCTGCATATGTGAAGCATGTGAAGGAGTGAGGACAGGAGGAAACAGAGCAAACATCAAACATCAGAGCACACATCTGGACTGGTCGCCGCTTACGTATCGATCCACTGCTTCAAGGTGTCGCGAAGTTGCTCTCTCTGGATCGGCTGAGCCAGGGTGCGCAGGGTGGGCTGGAACTCAGTGATGGAGGGCGGCAGGAACTTGAACCAGCTGCCTGTACTCGTCTCTTCCTGCAGTACCCTCCTGCCTTTAGCTGAGGACAGAGAAGGGTATTGATATTGTTATCGCAGGGCCATGGCAAGACAAACTGTGAGAAGTCCCAACCGTTAAACCTTTAAACACACTGGCTTTTTAAGTGGATGGACTTTAAATTTTTTGTCATTAAAAAAGCTGTGGTGCTTGTTCGGTCTGTTCCTTTACCTGAAAAGTCTCGTCATCACCATTTGATATAACTGTTCCACCTGTCCACGGTCCTAAAATGTCTAATCCGTAGTGTTTCCTCTAACAAATGTTTTGCCATGTTTGCCCGCAGGTGGAAAGAAAAACATTTATCTCCGCTCATTTACATAAAGAGTTCAGAAATTAAATTACAATGTATTGGGTTCACCTGAATTATGTGATGGTGCAGCAAAATTAAAAAGTTAGGTGTACCAGAGCAACCAGCGCAAAAAGTCTGTCCGAAGCCCTTTCTTAGTCCGTCGACCAAGATACGATAAATATCCAGAAATCTGCTTTGGAACTCTACCTTTTCTTCAGTAGTAACAGTGCAAACGGAAGCTAATGTCGCATGTTTTAATGGCATGGATTCACCAAAATATAATGGATAATAACACAAATAAGTTCATATTAACACTTTACTTTCTCTTTACATCTCTTAACTCTAGCTCAGAGTGTCTGGCAGATTCCGCTGGAACACTGATACTTACAAATGTCATGCCAAATGATGGATTTTCTGAGTAGCATAATTTATTCTCAAAATACCAATGTATGACATGCCTTCCTGTGTGTGTCCAAACAGGCAGCGTTGCTGCTGCAGCGTGGATACTGCCTGCCCTATGTTTCTACACAGGCCCTTAGATGATCATCTATAAAAACAACGAGGCGATCTTGCTTTACCTTTGTTGAAAGAGTGCTGCAGATACAGAGCGGAAACTAGGCTGCCATTCTTTTCTAGGGTCAGTTATAAACAGCTCTCAGTAAGGAAATGACTAAAAGTGTTCTGACCTCCGCGGCATCCCAGGTGTTTACCTGCAGGTGAGGTGGAGGTGACATTCTCCAGGATGGAGAAAAGCAGGCCACAGCCCAGGGCTCCCTCTCCCGGCCTGGGGCCTCCCTCTGGGGGCAGGTAGAAGACAGCATAGGCCTGGAACAGAGTGGTGACCAGCAGCTCCACCAGGCTGCACACCTGAGCCTTGATCCCCGCACCTGGACCAAATGCACATGTTCATCAACTTAAAGCCATTTCTGCCTTAAAGGAAACGGCAAACATCTCCTGCTCTGCGTCAAAATACCATGCTGTGGTTGATTCAGGAGCTGATGGATGGAGGCTTTCCGGGCCAGCAAGAAGTCGGCGAGGGCCTGCCGTGGCGAGCTGTCCTCCAGCAGCATGGTGGACACCAGGGCCTCAGCGATGGCCTGGTCTGACACCGCCCGGCCCCGCAGGAGAGACCTGCTGTCCAGGAGAATGGTGGACCTGCAAACAACAGACTAGTTGGCGACGAGCGATTTAGCTTTCTCCACCTGCGTCTAGCTAAGTGTCCTGCATGTTGATCCGGCAATCATTTTTCCAGTTTTCACAAGAAACATCCGCTACCTGAAGTGTCCAGTTGTGGCTACCTGCCGGACAAGGATGGGGAAGCGGGCCAGGACGGGGCTGTAGTGGCCCCCTTTAGCGGCCTCCAGCTGCAGCAGACTGTGAAGGTGGCAGCACAGCAGGTACAGCTGAGTGGCCTGGAGGTAGTGGGACGCCTCCATGGCGCTCCAGATGCGCTCTGGGATCTCCAAGAGGAGCTTGATCTGGGAGGCCGTGGTGTAGAACTTCTCCTGCCACTGCCTCTGGCTCTACATGCAACATAATGACACAGACGCACTGTAGATTTACACACACAGAAAGCTGAAAAGAGTTTGGACAACAATTGGCCTGACTTGCTATAGATGCTATAGATGCTATATGAGATGTTTCAGGTCATATATGTCAATGGAAAGAATTATCTACAGAGTTGATTGTGTTTTAACCACAGTGCATACCATTATCTTCTTTATGGACATATGTCCCAAATTTCCTTTTAAATATGTTTAGTTTAATACTCCCCTGCGTGTCAGCAATAACACACAGCTCTCAGGAAAAGTGTTGAGGAATTTTATAAATAAATTAGGTCTTCAGGCAAATTCGGCATACATGTGATCCACCAGCAACTCTTCATTTGCATAAACTTTGACATGTCTCCAAACTCTGGATCTCGCTGCTCTGTGTTTGACAGATCAACGCTAACATCACCAGCATCACCAGACAGGCTGCTGTCAACAGGGACCTTCTGTGCAGCGATCTCTCCAAGCCGAATTTTGCTTTTAGTCGCATTAAAGGTAATTTACAGTTATAAATGGGGTGTGCGTGTGCATATAATGAGTATAACAATGAACTGACACATTTCTAAATGAGGTTTCGAGTCCCTAAGATGACGGGTCAGGTGAGCGGTTCACCTCCTGTCTGCTGCTGCCCACACAGGCTTTGCCTTGCTTCAGCCGGTGGCAGTACTGGTGCATGTCCTGGATGGACTGGACGACGCTCTCCGAGCACTGCCTCATCTCTCCGATGGTGTCGGCGGCGTCTATCAGGTCTCGGTAGCGCTCCCCGACCATCTGCCTCAGCTCCTCCTTCTTCTGCTCGATCTCCCCGCGGACTTTGCGCTCGACCTGGCGGATCTGCTCCGTGTTGTAGCGCTCGAAGAGAACCGCGGGGTCCTTGATCTCCGAGACCCGGAGAGGCAGAGCGTGATCCTCAGCCATCGCACCTCCAAAACAACTTCAGCGGCTGCCGGAACTACAACCCGGAAGACCGGGGGGAGTACACTTCCGCCTCCACGTAAGCACAACTGTGACGATGTACGAGTACGATGCCGTTATTGGTCACATAAACTGTCCGTCAGGGGATGTTTCCGTGTACGTTGGATCCCGCCTACCCACACTAACGAACCAATCACATCATCCCAAAGTTTATTTATTATTATTATTATTATTATTATTATTATTATTATTATTATTATTATTATTATTATTATTATTATTATTATTATTGTTATTATTTATAATATTTATAATAATTATAATAATAATAATAATAATAATGACGAACGTGACTACCTGATCATTTTGTCTCTATACAACTGCAAACCAAGCTAAACCTCATAAAGAGGCCATCGATCTATCTTTCTTCTATCTCGATATATGTTTACAGACTTAGTGTCTCTGACCTATTTTACCTCTTGTGCATCACCCTCCTTGCTATGTTATTAAACAGATAACCTGTATGGAAGCACTGCCTCCTGAAGCTGTAATGACATTGAGGAAGCCTCTGGAGGATTACCATGGAAGCACTCTGTGCAGACAGACGTGATGTTATGTTGCTCCTCCATGATCATGCTTTATAAACCATCTCAGCATAAGTCACCGGCGTCCCTGAGTCTTCCTCATCTCTCCTGAACGGTCAAACGAGCCAAAATTCCACAACAATTCCTGTTCTAAAATACACACCTGTTGTTGCTGCTGGAATTCTGGAAGGTCTCATCTCCCTCCTTTTTTTGAGCGACATCACAACCTCATTTTCATCATTACCTTCACAGCAAACAGTGTCACTGCATTTTGTTGAGGTGAGTTTGCAGGTCCTTCCTGGATATAATAATAATTAACAGCAGTTTGTGTTTCCACAAAAAAACAAAACACTTATGAACTAGTTAATCATTCTTAAAATGGCCTCTCCCGCTTCTCCCGGATGCAAAATCCCAGCACTAAATAAACTTGTAACAATGTTCCATTGCAGAAGTTTAGCTGCTAGATACAAGTTGGTTTCTACTTAACTTCAATGAAACGTCCATCCTCAGTGTATGTGTATGTTAGCTGTATACTGGAAGAAGCATAGTCAAATTAAAGGGTCAAGAAGTCAAGAAGTCAAGAAGCAACATTAACAGAAATAAAAGACAAATATGAAAATATGTGTGAAATTTATGTAAAATATGTCTGTTTTTAAAATGAAAACTGCTCTTCAGTGTCACTCATGGACTTCTCAGACATGTGAAATGACGCTCTGCAGTCTGTCCTCAGCAGTGGCTGCAGCATGCCAGATAGTGAAGGAGGAAGTGAGGATGGGCTCAGTGATGGCGGTGTTGATGTGCACCGTCATTTGGTGCCAAGATGATGAGCTATACAATCTACAAACAGAATCCTGGTACAGGCTGCTGAACCATGTTTACTGCTCTGTCTACACACCTGTCAGCTCTGCAGGTGGGCTGTGGGCGGTGCAGCAGCAGGGGGTCAGTGATGGCTTTGAGCTGGGCCAGCACAAAATACCCTAGTGACTTTATTACCACAGAGGTCAAGGTGTCCGGTCGGTAATAATTAAAGGCACAGTTCAACCAAAAATGAAGGTTCAGTCATTACCTCCTCATCCTCATGCTGATTGAAAGTCAGGAGAAGTTTCATCCACGAAACATTTCTGGAGCTTCACAGAGTTGCAGCATTCTCCTAAACAACCGAGTTAACTGGGGACTTGTTTTAAAATAGAGAAACTTCAGTGTGGTTGCTAAGCTAAAAGTGATAGGGTGCGTCCCATCTGAAGCGGGGGCACAAACCTGACCGTGCGCTAACATCCAGAGACTTAAATCATGCGGGACAAGCTGTATAGAGACATTATATGTGAATGAAAATGATCATAGCAAAGGTTATTTGGCTGTAATCTCATGACAGCGGCATAAATAACTTGTGATTTCAACAAAACAAATATTTTGTGACTCATTATCATGGGTAAATGGAGGGAAACTACAGTATATGTTTGCACCAGGGCTGCTCAGGGCTCAGTTCATTACATAATTCATTATGTTATTGTATGATGACACATCTATAGAAAGCCCATTAAAAAAAACAGAAATTATAAATGATCATGGTCAAGTCGAAAACTCATATTTTAAGTACTATCTTTTATTTTTGATCTCTCTTTTATTCTCATAGTTATAACTGGGTCAGACCAAAATCACGCGATAACAATTGGAATTTGGTTAGTATTTTTCATTCTGAGTATAAACTAACTCGGTGGAAATGATCAGTGAGCGATGATCTGCTTCACCAGCTGTTAGACACCGGAGGAGCGCTCGTTTTAAACGCGCAGCGAGCCGGTGGAGTCCAGTCAGTGCGTCACCGTCAGCAGCAGGTGCGTCAGGTGCACCTTCGTACCCGGAAGGAGAGCACACAAACAACAAGCGACCCGAACACAGGTGAGCTGATCTGCTCCTTACAAAGACAAATATTTCACTGTTTTTTGTTTTTTTTTTACGTTTGTTTTTAATGTACAGTGTAACGTGATTGTACATTATCACCTGAAAATCCTACTGAGTAAAGAATGACAATAATGAAAGTGACTGATGATGTCTAATTTTTCCGCCTGGTTGCCAGTCAGCGCAGGAGGAAGTGCTCTGATTAAAACGGTAAATAGCGACAGATAGAAAACACTTCTTAATGTGGTGTGTTAAGGTGAATGTTCCACTGTGCTCCTGTGTTGTTATGTTCCCAACATAACATAAAACATGTTTGTACATTACTGTATAAACACACTCATGTATCTGAATATGATTATATTTCCTTCATTGTTATATTTAAGATTTGTATTAAATTCCAGTACTCCTCCTTTTTTCTGTGAATTGTTAAAACTAGGTCTGTCTGTCATGAAGTGTGCAGTGATTCAGCTCATGTTTGTTGCGTATTTGTTTTCTGAAATGCACCAACATGACATTTTCTCCCCAGGGACCACAGGCCTGATTCAGGATGATTAAATATAAATTATCAGAGTAATTTCCAATTGTAGTTTACTGCTTCAGTGATCTGATGTCATTTTGGAGCACAGCATTATTGCTGAGCTGTTCATCCTGAGCTCAACATCCTGTTTCCATTACTTGTCTTGTTGACATGAAGTGTTTGGGGTCATTGCAAAACATGTGTTCATGTGTGAGAATATTGGACATTACACTGATATCAGATTTCTTTGTATTACTCCCCGATGTTAGTAATAGAATCAGCCTGCCAGCCGTCCACTGAGCTCTAAATCTGCACTGTGTGTGAGAGCAGACGGAGCGATGGGGCCGAGGAACCTGGAGCAGGAGTTTGAGGATCAGTTCAACGATGTGGTTTCCAGACTGCAGTCCAAGCAGCTCTTCCAGTCTGACTGGGACATCGCCTCTTTTGCAGTCTTCTTCATCTTCATCGGTGAGTGAAAGTGAAGGAAATGACATGCGGGCAAAGATGGTCTGATGACCTCTGCAAGATTAAAGCATCAGCGTCCGGTTTCACAAACCTGTTGATACCAGAGGTTCATGCGAATTAGAAGCTGAGCAGAGAGCGATACAAAAGATTACACTGAACATTCGCCTCTTTAGCCACTCCTTCATCTTTCCTTACCCCACACCCCTAGCGGCTCACCAGCGCATTCAGAGTAGTCCAATTTCTAGATATGATTGGTAGATTGAGTACAAAAGGTAAAAAAAAACAAAAAAACAAAGGCTGGTCAATTGGAATAGAGTGTTTCAAATCAAAAGGTTGTGTGTGTGATGTCAGGTATGGTTCTGCTGCTCGTCATCCTGGTCCTCATCCGCTGTTGCTGCTGCTGCTGCTGTGACGATGAGAAGGTACACACACACACACACACACACACACACACACACACACACACACACACACACACACACACACACACACACACACACACACACACACACACGGATGGACCACTGCAAAGTAGAAAAACACATCGTGAAAATAAGAGTTACATGTTTGGCATTTTGGGTTTCTTGTGGGTACTGTTGATGTGAAGAATGATAACAGCCTTATGGGACACTAAGCAATATGACTGGGAACAGGGGGAAACAGCTAGCTCTCATCAAACATGACGAACCCACCTTACAGCGCTTCTAAAGCTCATTAATCAACGTGCTATATCTGGTTTGTTTAATCTGTTCCAAAACCTATACAGAAAGTGCAAAAGGCACTTTGTGGTTTTGGGCCGGACGTAAGGTATTTGGGGTCTCAGGCTGCCTAGTAACATCAGAGATGAAGGCTTGAACCCAACTGATACTGAATATACCAGTGTTCTTTATTATATATGGAAATAGATGTACAAGTTAAAAAAACAAAGACAAAAAAATAGAATCATTGATTTAATTATTAAAAATGATATAATGATAAACCAGTGGCAAAAAGTCTTCCCACTGTCATCATTGTTCATTGTGTAAGTACATAAAATCACATAGAAAATCATAGAGGACACACCAGAGAGAAGCAAGAACATTTTAGTAATGGTCTAAAGTCATATTCTACATTAAAGCTGAAAAGAGCCATGGAGTTTAAAGGTTAGATAGTGTTGATTTAATACTGATGCTTCTATATGAACTACAATAACCAACGAGACCATCAGTGAGAGGCCTAGCTATTTCTGTATGATTATTATAGTCTTTCTTAAACCTGTCGCCAGGTCAGATTCTGACTTTTACAGGTCAGATTAGCCAAAAAATCAAAACAGCGTTGATAACGGAGTGCTGAGGATGAACTGAGGAGTCTCATGGCCTGAGGAATAGGAGCTGCTCTGTAGTCTGGTGGTACGGCACTAAAACACAGTTTACTTCATTTCACCATTGCCATCTTTGTCCAAAGGCGACACCAGAACATGTACATGTACGGTAAGATGGCCGAGTGAACCTTGTGTAGGAAAAGACGCGGCGACTCATCACCTTATTACTGGCATTGTGAATGCAGAGAAAACTGTCAGTGGTCCTGACATGTAGTGACATGAGCTGAGACACAGATAAGCTCATGAAGGACATTGTTTCCTCTTCCTCAACAGCCTCGAAGACGGAAGGTGGGCATTGACAACATGGCTCTGGAGCCCTGACGGCTGAAGTTCACTGATCAATAATCGCGAAGGTCGCTGAAGCAGCAATCAATAGTCTGTAACCAAATTTAGTCTGCCTGCACATAGAAGAGTTGTATCTCATGAGCCCCAGTTGAGGAAATGTAACACACGTGATCTCACAGACTGTCACTGATATGTGGGCTTTATTGTTTGTTTCTAGGATACCAGAGAGAAGCTCTCTGTGTTTTTATGCCTGTGTAGATTTGAATGTCACTTCCTTCCATGGTCTTTGCCGAAGGGATAACAATTCAAAGTGAAGCTTTTACTAAGAAATAAATGCCTGAAAATCTAACTAATCTAACTGGTGTATTTCCTCTCATCGTCATTCATTTGTGGAGTGTTTCTTCTTCTTACATTTGCAGAGGACAAAGTACACAGAATCATCTGACGCTATAAATCATAAAACAAAAGACGGATGTGTTGTTGTGAGGTCAACAGGAAGGTTTAGAGACTCAGCCAGGCTGGATCGCTCAGAGCTGTAGACTGCCTCGCTCTCTGTGGGCTCCAACAGCATCTCACTTAGTTTCTGTCTTCAAACCCTTCGGTCCTCCTGTGATTTGTTTCTCTCGGAACACATCAGAGCAACATACAGATCACTGTTTTAAAGACGCGTGCGTGCAGAGATTGCTGTGATACATTTAGAACCGTGTAAAGTTTTACTGCTCTGCATCTGTTAAACAGCTGGTTTAAAACGTATGGATGCAAATAATTAAAGATAAATGAACAAACCAATTAATAAAGTAATTGAAGTTATTAAAACTAAAACTCATTATGAAATGTTCTTTCTACATATATTTTCATGATGACTGAATTTTATTAGATATATCATTTCTCCTTATTTCAAAATGTTTCAACGAGCAACAGAAACACACAGCAGTGAGCACTCAGTGCCCTGAGACACAAGGTGTGTATATTTTGTGCTAGCAAGTTATGTAGTTATGTAGGCTTGGTAGTATGTATTATAATTGCTGTTAATCTTCTGTTAATGTGGCAGATGGTATAATTTCTATGATCCGCAATTTATGTATCTGAGAATTATCATGTTTTATCATAACATAATTGGTTATAATGGTTACTTTGAGTTCCAGTGGTAAGAATCCATGACTTTTTCTTATGTTTAATGTTCAAATTGTCACCTGCAGTGAACAGTGAACGTTGTGAACACCTGCAGTTGAATGTGTATTAAGTTAGTACTTTCTAGAAGGCTCCAGATGGGGAAGCATAGGACAGATGGAAATATAATAAATAGAATATTTCTAAATGCTGACCTGTAGGCAACTGGATGTGTTTAAGTTACTTTGAGATCTTTCACTTCTCAGCCAAGATGCTTCTTCAGTTCTAACTAACTGGAGGGGAGTTGCAGGCTTTTAAACTCTGTGTGGGAGTGTCCTTACAGAGTTGTTAATGACACATGTGTGCTCTGAGTTTCAGAGTTGTTAAGGCCACTTGTGGGTCATTGAACCAGCTGGCCTTCATGTGGGTTACTGGGGCAAGGTGAGCCCAGGTGTGATTGGTTGTTAAGCTGTCTGCAGAGGGAACTCAGTACTGCGTTGTAGGTGAGTGATAAGTAATGTCACCTCCTCTGTTCAAAGACAGTTGTTCCAGTTTAATATAGATGGATTCTTTTACTGCTCTTTCAAATCATCTGTCTTCTCCGGCCAAGATGTTTTCATTGTTCTCCTTGAAGGAATGATTACTCTCCTTCAGACCTGAAGAGTTGGACTGCCAAGGCCTGCAAACTCCTCTCCAGTTAGTTAGAACTGAAGAAGTCCACTTAGAATTACCATGACCTGGATGACTGAGAACCTTCATCAACAGAAAGAGAATACATTTTTGTTCAATTACCAAACAGTTCCCCCCATGTTCACAGATAAACAACCTGCCAAAACCTTTTTTCGGGAGACACTTCAGTGCTGCAGGCCGGATGTTAATCCAGGTCTTTCAATTATAATGGAGTATTTTTACATGTTTGGTATAAGTAGTTTAGCTACAGTAAAAGAGCTTACACTGTTTGATCTAAGCCACTGTCAATGCCTGTCTTTGTGGAACCAGTCCCACATGGCTACATGTGACAATATACTGATAATGAAGCAACAATCTTAATGCCTCTGTATGTTCTTTACTGTCAGGATTAATATTTTTCTCTTCATTGAGAGTGAGAATTGTTTTTTATAAGGAACAGTTGATTCAAACATTGATATTCAGTCATTATCTACTCACCCCCATTCTGGTGGAAAGTCAGGTCATAGTCCACAAAACATCTCTGGAGCTTCACAGAAAAAACTGTGTTGCAGCATTCTCCTTAACAACTGAAGTAGCTGGAGACTTGATTTAAAATGTCAAACATCAAATACATCCGAAGAGCGGAGACAAAGTGTAATGAAAAGTTGAATACAGACATTGTTATGTGTAGTTTCACTGAAGCAGGCAGCAAGGATACTAAACACGGACAGCTTATAATCACATTTTCTTTTTATTGCACAGATATCAGATAAATAATTTCCACATTTTAAATGATAGGCAGCTTTTTAAAGTAGATTAACACTTACTGGAATTAAGTCATTTGTTCATGATTGGATAAGTGTTTGGTTCACGGGGAATCAACGCATGTGCAAAACGTGTAAAATAAATATGAACACGGAGCAGACAGATCAAAGATTACATCAAGAGACAGGACACGTAGCTTATCATTTAGACATATCTGTGTAGTAACAAACAGGGATTGTGAGTCATGTCATTTCCACCACATGGGGCAATGAACAACTAAAACAAAGCACTGGCCCAGATCCAAAGTCTCACCTAATGCCACGTTAATGTCAATTAGGAGTTATTGTAATGGCCAGTTTCCAGTTCTGCCTGAAAACCAAAAAAGATAAAAACTGTTGCTTAATATTATTAAATCCAATTTAATGTAATATAATGGTAATGGTGTTAATGCAGTGTTTTTATTTCACCAACTCTGGAATCATTTAACATGAACATGAAATTGATGACATGAATGCTTGCAAGTTATAAACCTGATAATCTTTCCTCATCTCAAGCATCCGTCCCACATGATGTGATCCAGAGCCTGAGCCTCAGACTGATGTCTACTCAACTACTGCATCTGTGAAAAAAAGTCGTATAAACCCTTTTTGCGCCCCTAGAAGGAGCTGTGTGAAGTTTGGTAAGTGCCCTCATGTGATGTCGTTTGCGTCACTGTTGGTTACAGACCACAAGTTTGTAGTGTTAGGAAGAAGTGAGCATACCAGACCCCTCCTCTTAGATACTACTCAGATGACACACTCCAGTCTCCCACCCAACTGTCACTGTTAAGTTGAATTGTGGGTAATGTAGCTGCCAGGTTTTTTTTTTTTTAAATCAAGGCAATGGAATGTGTGGAATAAATGAAGATATGTGGTTGTGCTGCACTGGTTTCGACTCCAATGCTAAAATCAGTGTAGTGATCTTTTAAGTGCACAAGTGGCGCTGGACGTAGAGCAGATCGCGTCATGTGACCTGGATAAAGCGGGTGATGTGTGATAGGGCAGACATTGGGGTCTGGGCCACAAACACATCCTACCACACTGTCAGTGAATGAGAAAACATACTTTCTTTAACCAACATATTTGTATTCCCTAAGAGGTCACAGTGGGAAATGTTCTCCTCGTACTATTGCATCCCCTCACAGCCAAGACGTTTGTTTTTTTTCCCGCCTGGCAAAAATATACTCTGCATGCGCAACACTTAGCTGTTTAATTTGGGCCTTAAAACCAGTCTCATAAGAACAATGAAGGAATTACTGAAACAAACAAATCCTCTGAGTAAGGGAGCCATTCTGATAAGAAATGCTTAGTGTCATCCAGGAGAACATGAGCAGACAACACTGTGGACGGTTTCATTAGCACAGCTGGATGTACTGAGATTCAAAGATTGCTCCTGGGTTTTTCCTTCCATAAAGTGGACTTATATTAAATAAATAAATAAAAATGTTTACAAGATATCCAGACTTTTAGTTCCTACTTTGGGTCAAGTCCAGAAAACCATGGAGCATACAAATCCCAAAATGCAACTCTTTCATTTTTGTTGCACCTATGTTCCAAGCAAATGGCCACTTCAATCCCATGCATCCACTTTCAAATGCAGAACTTCTATAAGGAATCTGGGACCCCAAAAGAAGAAAACCCAAGTTTACATCCACCAATTGAGACAAGGACAAACCATCTATAGAGGAATCTGGCGATCCGTCTCTATGCAAAAATGTGAATTTAACAGTTATCATATTGGTATTAGCATGGGAGTCAGATCGTTATTGGTATTAGCTAAAAAAAAAATCCATATCAGGCATCATAATTATACTTTGGCGAACACACTGGTCCTCTGCACAATCAGTGAATCACGTGAAGTGTCAGTCTCAGACAGGGCCACCCTTCCTAAATCAGGCTTGTTTACTTTGCATTCAGGTTCACCAAGGCTGCAGTTTTCACTACTGTTGGAGCTGCTGAGAACTGAGAACATTTTTTTAATTTCCTAGACATTTCTTAAAAAAGTAGAACATCTTGTGACAGCTGCCTTCAAACACAGATATACAGTATGGAGATGCCACCCTCTGGTACTTCCTTGGGTTTGTATATAGGTTTGAAAATCCCCCATGGCTGCAGACTTCTCAAAGCTCCTCCAGACAACACTATACACCATCTTAGTAGTGCTAACCATGAATACAAAACTGAGTTTGACATGTTAACCTAGGTGATCCTCTGGAGCCTGAGAGAAACAAAGTATATCCTGCGATGGCAAACAAATGAGGAAACTTTAAAACTGCTGTGAAGGAACTCAAAATACTCCAGAAAAAATCCTCCCACTGTGAGCTCTTAGTGCTGCTCTGTCTTTCAACCCTGAGTGCACATATTAGTGTTCCAAACAACATGACAGTTCACGAGACGTTGGGATAAGAACCAGATGACTACTCAACATGAACTATGTTTCTTGACTGTAACAACACAAAAATTCTAACAACAAACCAGCAACATTCATCCACTGTTATCTTCAAGTCAGTGCTGGGAAATGCAATACATGTGTATCAGAAAAACATCAGTCGGCTGGGCTAACGCGACTGTGAATGGCAAACATTGATATCTGTTGGGCTTTGATTGGCTCCCTCAGCTAATCTTGCAACACTTGGAAGTGAATGACTGGATGATAAATATATAAAAAAATAAAAGCCTTTCAAGGATGTCCCTTACACTTAGTTAGGTTAGTTTAGGGCTGAGCGGTCTCTTGGAGGGTGGACAGGAGGCGGATTAGAAAGGTCTGTAGTTCCAGAAACTGGAGAAGACCGATATCTGCAGGGAGGGGAGGACAGAGGAGCTTAGTTAGATGATACATTACAAATGCAAGGTTAAGTATCTACCTGCTAATGATATACTGTATTTGAGGCCAACAGTAGCCTTCATGAAAGCAAGCATGAGGCTGTAGTGTTGAATAGGAGCATAATGATCCACTCATATGGATATTAACAGATCAATAACAAATGATCCGATATCATCCAACATGGATCCATATCATCATCTTTAATATAAACCTTTATTTTGAAATTCCCATGGCATCTCTGTCACCTTTTCCATCCAAGCACACAAGCCTTGGTACCCATCTTTAGTGTTAGCTTATCTCTTAATATATCTCATAACGAACTTCATTTCATCTTACAATGCTAATAATCTAGTAATGTAACAAAATAAATGTCGCTGTGTGATGAATTTAGTAACCATGACAATGTCTTTTGTTTTCAACTGCAGTGACAAAGAGTTTAGAATGTTTGCTTCTTCTCCATAGCAAGGCAGCACAGGCTCATGGGTATTGTAGTATTTAGAGCCATCTGACATGCTAAAATGACATATGGAATATGATTTTTAAGAAACAAACTACTTAAATAATTAAAACTGGTGTAGAGAAAAATGTATGCAAAGGAAAACTTGAAATGGGAGGAGAGATTGGGAGCAGCAGCCCCTCCTACTTGGCAGCTCTGTATATTTAACATACCTAGATTACTGCAGCTTTAAAGAGTCCATGTCACTTTAAGGCTCATCAAGTGAGAATTGATTCAGTTTGTTCACATGTTGCAGGAGAGACACCCACCTTGTCCTTGAGCTGCTGACAGAGCTGCAGGGAGATGGTGAAGAATACCAGCGTATCATTTAGCCAAGGCACCACACACTCTACCTTGTGAACGTGGCTCACTTCAAACCGGTTGTTGTTGAGCTCACTGTGGAGGAGAGACTGATTAAAGGGACCTGGATGATACACATCCTGAGTGTGGTACAGTGCCAAACTAGTTTTACAAACTGATTTACAAACTGCTGAGAAAAATGACACAGTACACACAAACTATTTATCAATGCAAACGCTACCAGAAACAATCTTTTTTAAAAGCATCAACTTTGTGTATTGTTTTGTTTAATATTTGTATCTGTACTATATGCTGCAGAAACAAATAAAGGTCAGAACTGAAGCAGGTCTTACAACATTGCTCCTGGGTTGTGCAACACCGAGCTTCCAGCTGGCTTGAAATTCTGAGAGGATAAAACATGAGACCATCAGTCACGTGTGCTGCCTCATATAGTGTTGAAGACAGTCAAAAAAGTTCCAACCTTGGTGGTGTTGGGAGGCAGCACATGAAGCTGGTACACAGTCAGACACAGTTTGCTTAGGTTGATGTAAAAGTTCACCATGACATCTCCTGGCATGGGAGGAGTGAACATCTTCTGTTGATGGAAGGAGACAAACAGCAAGACAGCAGCGTGAAGCTTCATGCTACATACGCTGACATGTTTATTTCTCTAATGCCTCCTAAATACTTACACTACATGGCCAATAATATGTGGACATCGTAACATTCACAGTTGACGGGGTGACTGTGACTCGATGAGCACTTGCTTGCTGCTGTAACAGCATCTGCTCTTCTAGATTCAGTCTTTCCACCAGTTGAAACTGCTGCAGGGTTTTTCTCCTATTGAGCCACCAGAGCATCAGTGAGGTCCCACACTGATGATGGTGATAGAATCTAGCTCATAATCATTGTTGGAAGGGGTTGAGGTCAGGGCTCTGTGCAGGATTAAAGTAAAGTTCTTCCACACCTTTCTCTATGGACCTGCCTTTGTGAACTGGAGGCATCGTGATGTTCATACAAGAAAGGGACAGATGATAACTGTGGCCTGTGTCAGCAGCGGGTCTTTAAGGTCCTCTGAACAGGGTTTTCTGGTAGATCTGTGATCTAGGCTTAAAACCAAGGAGACCCTGCTTTTGAGGTTGTGGCTCCTTAACTTTGGAACTCTTTCCCATTTGACTTAAGAGCCGTAAGTTTACACGTAAAGTGTCATAAGCCAAAAATGTTGTGAGCTAGATGTCTAAAATATTACTGTATACAGGAACACAGAGGTCCAGACCAATCCAGGAAGAACAGCCCGAAACAGTAGTACACAAACTAATGTACTGCTGACCACACTGATAGTCTTTCTCAGAACTCTCTGATAACCAGGGATTCTTATCAAATGTGTTTGTGTTCATCTTCATTAGCAGATTTGATCAGAATCGTTTCTGCCTCAAAAATCCACTGCTACTCAAACACTGATCCTTGTGGTGTCAAAGCTGTGTTTGTGTAGTGTTTACTGTCTCCTGTCCTGTACCATCAGACCGCTGGTGGCCAGCTCAGGAAGCGTCATGGAGGCCGGAGTGGTGAGGCGGTTCCGTGCTCGCGTCAGCTGCAGCATCACTGCATCCATCAGCTGCAGCAGTAACAGAAACAGGAAGCCAGCATCACTGACACAGTTAAAGGGATCTCCTCCATGCTCAGCTGTGCACTGGTTGGAACAGGGTGTGGCTGTCATGAGTTGACAGAGGACAGACCTTATTAACCTCAGCCCCCGTCTTGAAGTGGTAGCTGTCATCATGGCTGCTCAGCAGCTGCAGAGCCTGGGTCACATGATTCCTAGCATCTTGGATCTGATAGATGAGTGGAGATGAGAGAGGTGGAACAGTGAGTGGGATGGGTAAGGCAGGATTCCAACATTAAATGTAAATGTACACACAAGACAAACGTTTATATGTAAAGCCAAGATAAGAAAGTTGTTGTTGGCGTCAGTTATCAGGACACAGTGAAATGTGCTGAACGCTGAATGAAAGAATAATCCTACAGTTGTACAGTATGTTAAAGAATGTCCTGTGCTGGCTTTAGGCTCTGCAGTAGGTATCAGGCTGAGCATCATTCTCTAACCCTGACCTAAGATACTTTTAAATAATAATGATAATCATGGAATTACATGTGACTGACTGAACTGTACCTGCTGCAGTTTCCACTGCTTGTCCTCTCTGAACTGAAAGTGCAGCGCTTGGTTGTTCTTTGCAACCTTCAGGTTTATATCCTGTTAAAAAAGCAAAACATTAACAGGGACCATGTGAGCGTCAACCAATGTGTCACTTTCCCACAAAGGGAGCAGCCTCAGTGAGAAGAGACAAACTCACAGCCTGAGTCAGAGCCTCGCCCTGCAGAGTCAGCACCCCCTTCACTTGATCCATGCTGCAAAACAACACATCACATCTTTACTACAACGTGGAGAGAGGCACAGACACAGAGCGAGGGCAACGGCTCTGAAAGATTACAACATGACAGAAATGACCCAACATGTTAATTCTCAGCATATTTCAAACCAACTATCACTAAGCATCTGACAGCCAGTTCCCCTACAGAAAGACATTGTTAAATAACAGAGAGGACCAGTTATTCCACTAAAGACGAGCGCAGAAACTGCACACGTAAACAAGACTCACTTATCACAAAAAAAATAATGGTTGTATAGGTATTACGTTGAGCTGCCGAGGATGAAGTTCTCCTGTTTGAGCTGACTCTCCAGACCTGGTGTCGGCATGGAGAAACGTCTTGATGCCTCCTGTCGATGGCAGAGAAAACCAACCATCAGTAACAAATCTTAATCACACGGTCAGTTGTGAAGTTACAGCCTTTGTGTTAACATTGTAGATTGATAGTGACTGGCCCAGATGGCCAGTCCACGCACTGATTGCATACTTGTTGTTAAGGGACTCAAAAAGATGAACATTCATCGCAGCATCAGATAACTTTTAAGGAACTTTTAAGTCCACACAACTTTTCTGGAGCTTCAGAGTAAAACAGCTTTGCAGCATTCTCCTAAACAACTGAAGGGGCTGGGGACTTGTTTTAAAAAAAAAAAAAAAAACAAACTCCACCATTATGTGCCACAGTATACCATATACAAGACAGCTGAACTGTTACCTTGAGGACATCCTGGAGCTGCTTGAGGACGGCGTGCACTTCTTCTTTGAGCAGCCAGTTGAATTCCTCCTCCTGACAGAAAGAAAAAAATAAAATAAAAATCAAGATTTAAAGAAGGCGTGGGTTAATAAGCAACATCAAAACCATCTAGTCAATAGATGAATTTCTGTTTTTCCTTACACCATATATATTTCTCTCACACAGGGGCGGATGACTTTATCTAATGATTACTTTCATGTGCCGTAACCATTCAGCAACAACTCCTTCACTGAACACGTTATAAATTATCCTTAGGGTCTATCGGATGTTCAGGACAAATTTAAATCCAGTGAAAAATGAGCAAGTTTAGAATACACACACAAGGAATCACAAAAATGCTGAAATGAAGCTCAGAGAACCAAAATTCAAAAATTCATAACTAAAAATGCATCTGAATTACAGCTATAGGATTTTTCAAGGTGCTATGAACTTAACAGAGATGGTTATATATACACACACATCTATAAAAAATGTATACATAAAGTTTTTTTTTTATTATATATCTTTTTTTCCAAAACTACACAGTACCTCTTTAACCAACCCAAGTTAAAATCAATCCAATGAATCAAAGTTTACAGCGTTAAACATGTATGGAACAGGACTTCTGTCATTGCAGATTAGTGAACCTCATTTCTGATTCAAGTCCAAGCAAGTGTGCATCCGAATGTTCAGTATCACAGAAACAAATAAGACATTATGAAATATGACTGCATAGGTCATTTATTGTATTAATGCTGATTAATCCCTTTTAACATACACTCCTCCACATTTTCATTTCTGCATTTTTTTCAAACCCGCTTAAGCTCAGTGCATTAATCCTGTATGTTAAACCCTGCACGCTGCAGACTCCTGGCCTCCTGCTCCTGCACACCTGATTCACGTGATCAGCAACCCATTCATTTGAATCAGGTGTGCTCGAGCTGGAGGGAAACGCCTACAACATACAGGGCAGAGCTCCTTGACGAGTGGCAGTGTATTTCATCATTACACATCCACATGACTATGTGTTCCGTTAAGGTTTTCATACGTACCGTGTTGAACATTGGTTAACAGCAGGAACATTTGATAGGGAAAACGGTTATTACAGCTCATGTATACCTTCATCCTCTAACAACCATTCTGAGACATACCATAATGCCTGGTTTGTGTACATGACAGTTAACTTCATGTTTGCGCTCAGTGACTGTTTCTACTGAGAGTGGCTGGCTCTGTATGAAAAGCATTTATTAGTGGGCAACATATGATTCGGTCATCATACAGAAACATGCGCAGCTGTGCCGCTGTGAGCAGGCCCGCGGTCAACATCACAGAGCTGCCATGAATGCAGCACCTGCGTTGCTGCGCGAGGATGTGGCCGTCCTGCTAACCTGGCGACGTTATTATAACGTATCGATTACACATGTCAACATGTCATAATGACGGTTAATCCAGCTAGCCCAACAGCACTGTGTCCCTGCCTACTCGCGCCGCTGCAGCACAGACACAACAACTCACCAACACTGCTCTCTCCACCTGACTGGCAGCCGACATCTTGGGCAGCTCGGACAGGGACCTCTGCGAGTTAAGCATTTTGTCCAGCGAACACAAAACAAACCCTCGAATGTCACCTTTAAAACGCTGCTGTCCAGTCCTTAGGATGAAGGCGTCTCTATGTACTAGCTTAGCGGAGGGTCTGTTGCCTTCAGGTGCTGTCAGAAATAACGCGAGCTCCCATATGAACGACCCACATCAGCGGCGAATACGTATAAAAAAAAACACCAACCTTTGGATTGAGAGACGAGCGTTTGACGTGGAAGATAAAAGGTGCTGGGAGTATAGACGCATCAAGTAATGTTTTATCAACTATACACGGTTTAGTCTTTAGTTTCAAGAATTCAGTATGATGTATCAGCAACTTGTACACTGCGTTCTGTAAATGGTGGACACTTCAGTCGCATGCTGCTTTTTTTTCATAAAAACACACAAATAGAAATTGGTATTTTTACGCTGAATGATGATTTATTCATGCTAATTCTGACCAAACTCCTCAATAAGGGTGCTGCGATCTGGTCTTTACGAGAACCACCTGAATGTGGCATTAGGCTGGTCACACGTTCACTATTACAGTGGCCCCACCCACTAGTCCTTATTTGGGAACTTCCGCCAAGCGTCATACAAACATATGGTACCAGGCAGTGTTGTGATCCATGTTAGGACTGGGGCCCTGGGTGTTTTTTAATACTCCCACTGCCATGACTGGACACATAACTGAATCCAAAAGTAAACATATTTATCGTATACATGGTTGTTTTGGTTGCATTTAAGTCCACGGAAGTCTGGTGAAATCTCAGCATATTTCGGCCCTCTTTAGTAAACATACAGAGGGAAGTGTGTTAAATGTGAGGTTTAACAACATCATCGAACATTATTTTGACAAAAGTGGAGAGCCATTCCTTTGCCTCTGCACTGAGAAAGCATCACCGTGTAAACATGTTCAATAATCAGAGACAACTGAGTAAGACTTAAATATGAAATCTTGTTTTATTATTTAGAGGCAAATAATATAATTTGAATCCATTATATTTATTCGATAACTTTGTTGCTAGTTGTCTTGCATATTGAGTATTTATTGTTGCATCCGTCAAAGTTGTAATTAAACTTTCAGATGATCCCAAACATGCTAAATATCCGATCCAACAACCCTTTTATACAGTATATACATATAACACATGTAAATATATGCATAATGTAGTTTTACTTGTGTAGGCTACATGAATGTCTCATATATTATTCATATAATGCAAGTGACCTACCCTTTAACTAATTATAGCTTTAACACTATATCTTTAATCAAGTTTGACTTCTAGGTACATTTTCCATCAGTGGTCACGACGTTGCTTCAGGCGACATGTCCCTTTATTAACATGAATACACAAAATTAGGTTATTTTAATTTACTTCTAATGTATCGTCCTGCTGTGCAAAATACTCATGAGCGAACCAAATGTGGTTCAATCCACTGCTGAAAATAACCAATGCATCATTTCATGCTGTTAGAGTAGCATCTATATAAAAAATGGCAGCTGCCACTTGTTTTGGGAATTATATCAAAAACTAATGTAGCTTTATTTGTGACATTTTTTAAACTGCACATGATTAACATGAACCAGTGCACTTGGGGCTAATTGAGAGACAAAGACTGCATAGAACACATTATTGGTTTTCAGAGGCATCAGGTGTCAAATACTAGAAATAATATTGACAAAAACACTTGATCAGTGATCAAACATGCTTACATGTCAGTAATCAGGAGAGGATTTATTAAACAGCACAAAAGTTTGATGTACACAAAATCATAAATATCCCCCAAAACAAGTAACACCCTCCTTCCATTAACAGGATACAACTCATTGTCTTTTCAATGCAATAATAAGCCAGTTTATATAAGCCACGTATTAATAAACCATTTACACTTGAACAACTGAACGATCTACAGTATTAAGACACAAAGTTGTTAGACAGTCACTCTGTAGAGTTAAACCAAAGTAACCATAGTTTGTTTTTTCATTAATCCCAGTTATTGTAGATAAAAAAGAAACCCTTCTCAACCTAATGTACTATTTACATCTGTCTTTACACTAATGTGTTTAAGGGGAACAGGAATTAAAAACAAAACATAATTTGCTTGGCAAAGAATCTTTTAAAATGGGATGTTGGATTCTTATAATGACTGTTTTATGAGAAACTCCTTGATTTACATTTTAACTGCTAAAACTGTGGGACCAAACACCATGTGATCTTTTCCTGGAGAGAAGCCATTACAATTTGTAATGTGCACTTGAACTTATGCTTTCTGTCCTCATGTATTTTTTCTGTTTTGGAAATTAAAACAAAAACACAGATATGCCACCCTGATTAACCTATTTCTGCACTTATTACCTGACACGATCTGGGACCAATTAGATGCAAAAAAGAGAAAGGAGAGAAAGGACAGAAAGAGAGAGAGCAAGAGCAAGAGAGAGAGAGAGCGCACAAAAAGTAAGGAAATTTGTGTTTGGTAGATCATTTCTTTGTTGTAACAATGCTTCTTGCCAATTCTTATACCGCCGGAAAGCCTGTTTATTTCCCTTTTAAATGGTGCCACATTTGTAAGGATCAAACGTTCGTGAGATGAGTACGTGATTTGCACCCATGAAACATTTTCCAAATCTTCTCTGCCAAACAGCTTATTCTTGATTGAAGTCTGAAGAAACAATACATATTAGCAATATAACAGTTTATGAATTTAACAAACAGGAGCCTCAGTAGTGTGTGGAAGAACCATACGCGGCCACAACAGTGTGGCGCCTCCTCCTCATGCTGGTCACACACTGCTGCGGGATGGCATACCATTCTTCAACCAGCATTTGACGCAAGTCAGCCAAAGTGGTTGTGTTGGTCAATCTGCCACCAACAGCACATCCAAGCTGATCCCACAAATGTTCAGTGTGGTTGACGTCAGGACTACTGGCTGGCCGTTCCATCCTATCCACTCCCAAATTCTGAGTCTCTAAGAAACCCTGCTCTGTGTGTGACCAGGCTGGTGACCAGCATGAGGAGTTGCCACGCTGTTGTGGCTCTGTATGGTTCTTCCACACGCTACTGAGGCTCCTGTTTGTTAAACTAATAAATTACTAAATTGCCAGAATGTCTGTTTTCTTCAGACTTCAATTGTCCAATCCACCAAGCAAGAGTCAAAAGCAGAACAAACTGTTGGGCAGAGAAGATTTGACAAATTTGTAATGGGTGCAACCCACATACTCAGCTCTGCTGCTCATCCCACAAATGCATGTTCCTTACAGATGTGGCACCATTTAACAGGGGAATAAACAGACTTCACAACAGTATAAAATGTATTGCCAAGAAGAATTGTTAGCACAAAGAAATAATCTACCAAACACAAATTCTCTTACTTTTAATGCTTTATGCTGGATATATAT
This sequence comes from Sparidentex hasta, assembly GCA_030272975.1. Taxonomy (NCBI): domain Eukaryota; kingdom Metazoa; phylum Chordata; class Actinopteri; order Spariformes; family Sparidae; genus Sparidentex; species Sparidentex hasta. Next base: position 200,561 of record JARJLU010018936.1, read on the forward strand.
GTTGTAAACCTGGTGAAATCTGACTGACAGAAATTGAACAATGTATAAAACCAAAATCTTGCTTTGCTATTTTGTGAACACAGTTGCCTTAAACTCTACACATTGTTCTCAATCTGCAGTCTGTAGTGATGGAGCACATAAAAGCTGTCTTGTGTGGTTTGTGCTCTTATCAGAATTCAGATAAAAGAACATAGTTGTTTCACCCTCTCAGGCACAGAACACCTCTGGATGTGTCTTCACAACAATGCCATGTGTCTTTGGCATATGGTGGCCATTGTCATTTGCACCTGCATACTTGTGTAAGGTATGTTGTTGGATATGTAGAAGAGGTCTTCATGGATCCACAAGTCTAGGCCGAACCCAAAACAGGGATCAACATGAACATTTGAGAGTTAAAGATCAATATGTATTCATTCGAGTTAAAGCAGGCAGGCAGTTCTTACATAATGACATTTATGAATTGTGTTGCAGAGATATCTACTGAAGTTAGCCAGCTACCAGCAGCTACAGTTAGCAGCAATTAGCAATCATATCCTACCTTATCTGTTTGAGTGGGAATTTGACATTTGGCTGATTTTTACATCCATATTGCATCTTTCAGGAAGAAAAATTGAGAATTTGGATAACAATACCATATATCAGTTTATTGAAGCATTGTGATCAAGATAGGCAGTGAGTTTTTTTTTATTTAACAGCATCAACATAAACGTCTTTTCTCTGATGGAAACCTCAAACAAAGCTTTGGGATTTCTATACTGATTTATCTTGTTAATCATCAGTCAATATATATGATCAATCTGTCCTGAGCCTAGCTCAGTCGAAAATATTTGCAGGCCAAAATATTAGGCTTCAGACCTGTATACCATCTCGTACACCAAGCACCCTTGTGAAAACCTCTACTACGTATTTAAGAATGCCCCCTCCATCATATGACCACCTGCTGTCCCTGCCTTGTGACCTGAAATCTGTTTGAGGCCAAAGCAAGAATGAATAAATAATAAAACAGAAAGTTAACATTTGGTTTGGGGCCCTGATTGTTACATTTCCATATTTACCAAAACAGTTAAACTGAAGTGAGCTGTGTTTGTGTGAAGGGCAAAAGTGATGTGTAATGAAATTCAAACTAAAATCAGCTACTGCCCATAACTTGATATTTCAGTCTTTGAAACTAATGAAACTCTCCAACCCACTTAAAATTGGTTCATTGGTTACATTTCGATTGTGGTCTAAAATTGGCCTTCAAAACACAACTTTTTATCTCCCAGCAACCAAAAAAGAAAAAATGGTTGACGCTGGGACTTGATCATTACCTCCAGTTAAAACGCAACTCAAAAAGTGGATTCATCCAGGTTCATAGAAATATGTTAAAAAAGAAAAACACAGTGGAAATGAGAACTGTTCCAAACACAAGAATGAAGAGTTTCAAATGTGTTAATCTCAAGTCTAGATGAGAAATACCAGTAAGTACTGCATTTTAAGGTCTCCACACAGCTGTTGCGCTGTCCTTAACCTATTCAAGAAAGATCAACACCAACATAAAAGCATAAATCATGTCTAATAAAGAAAAAAGCCATGGGCATATTGACCAAGAAGACCTAGAAACAAACATAAATAAATACATCTATTATTGAAAGACTTGAGGGGTGACAATATTAAGGCAATGCAGTGGCATGTTCTTGGTGTTTTCTTTCATGGAATTCTGGACATTTAAAAGAAAAGCAAAAGCACACAATTAAATAAACTCATTATTTGCACATGAACAAAAAAAAAAATGAAATAAAAAAAATCTTTAGGGGGTATGCATCCGCACAACCTGACAGCATTTCTCTGGCTTGAGCTGGATACCCCGCTCTTCACAGTGGCACTCGACCCCACATCCTTGCCAAACACCCTGCATTACTTCTATCGTTGTTTTAGTTGTCAAAAACCAGAAGCACTGCCCCCACAGCAAACTGCAGCAGTGCAGTAGTACAACCTCATCTGGAGCACTCTTACAGCATATATTCCCTCAGTACAGTCAGTGCAATGCTCAAGGTTGCTTCTAATAAAAGAATGACAATCCCATGACTTGTGGGCAGGTAACATGGCTGGCGCTAGGGCAAAATGAAATAAAATGACTAGAATAAAAAAAAAAAAAAAAAAAACCTCATTACATGACGAGGAGAAATAAGAAGGGATTAAAGACTGTGTGGTCCAGAGGATAGGTCACACCTCTAGTGAATGTAGGCTCTGTAGACTGCAGAAATATCATTGTCTGACTGGTCCAGTGCCTTAGCCCTCTTGTACACCTGCACAGGAAGAGAAAAAAACAAAGGTTTCAGTGGTTTTGCACATGCTTCATTCCTAATATCATTTTAGAATTCATTCATTTATTGTTAAAAAGGATTTTATACTAGCTGTAGGTGAAGAAAACAAGGCATTTTGTGTACATGTCAAGGAAACATAATGGCTGGAGGGGAAAAAACAAAAAAAGAAAAAGGGTAAACATTTAAGAACACCTTTCAACCCTGACTAATGGGTTCTATAAAAATAAAGTGTTCATCACATCCAGCCAAACTAAGTGTAGAAGGAGAAACATTTAGGTCCATCTGAGATTCCTCTGAACTGACAAATAATAAAACAATCATGAGGCTCTTGGAGAGACTCCAATTCCAATTCCGTGTCAGCAAAATTACTCTGATACCAACGTTGAGGAGAAAAGAAATTCTGATGTTGTTATATTGGCCAATATATATTTTAATACACAAATACTTCTTACAATATAACTAAGATAGGGAGGAGGCAGGATAGAGAACAGTAATACATTATTATCCAAAATGACATCAATGCACTGTAACAGTGAACTGATTTATAGCTGACTATCACTGCTTACAATGGCATTAGACTGGATGAGCTGTAGACAGTTAAGGTTAAGCAACTAAAGACTACAGTGAAAGGTCTGTCTGTTCTCTGGTTCATGTTTTCTCTGCAGCTGGTGATGTATTTATACCAAGATTGCTTATGTGTGACTAGACTCAACACTCCGCAGTGTCGGAGTGCTGTATGAACTGACACTATGGTGTGGTTTTACACCAGAGCTGCTTGGTCCTGTGTGCAAAAATGCAGAGAACTGGAGACTCTGCTGCAGGGAAAACATAAAGTCTGTGGGAAAAGGGCTACTGTCTGCTGTGGTTAAGGGTACTACACCTTTTGAAGTGTGATCAGAAGATGATCAATAAATACATTCAGTAATGACCAGAACAACCTTTGGAAAAAACTCTACACTAAAAACTAGAAAGGTTCTACAACACAGATCTAAGGCTGTGTGTTGGCTTGTAGAAAGCATTAACTTTATTGTACGATGACAGCATTATGCTACACAAACTGTGTTACCTCTACTCCTGTGATTGTCTTTTTACAGTAACACAAAACTCTGACCTGATGGTGGTAGCGACAGAAGAAAACTCGACGCAAGTACCTTATTTTAGCTAAATAATCCATTGTTACCACGTCACAGTAAAAAACCTGTTATGTGCAGGCTCTTCTAGATAAAAGGTAACAATTCCTAAAATAAATGTATATGGTGAGCACACGGAAATCAAAACAGCAAAGTGTAAATCAGAAAACCTAAGCACAACGTTTTACCTCATTGGCTGCTGCAGCCATCGGGGTTGGATGGTTGGCCATGTCACCCATGGAGATGGCTAGCCTCAGGTCCTTCTGAATGTGTTTCAAATAGTAGTCCGGCTTAAAGTTGCCCTGTAAAATATCTGGAAGAGGTGGGAAGAAAGATTATCAAGCATTTCTATATAATAATTTCAAAAGATGTGTTGAAATTGTCTGACAGTGTTTATGTAACCATTTTTTTGTATTCTACAAATGTAAAAGTTCACCATTTAAGGTTGAAAAAAGAAAAAACATGACTTAAAACTTCCTTTATGCCCGTGTGAAATTAGGTAAAACTATGACTTAAAATGTTCTACATGCTAAACCAAGACAGTGACAAGCTAAAAGTAGATATTTGACAATAAAAGAGACTGAGAGACTACCTGTGGCTACAGATTAAGTATATATAGTAATAAAACAACAAACAACCTGAAGGCATTCCACCTTGCTATTAATGCCATGAGTGTATGTTACTAGAGAGTGGGCTATGTCAAACCAGGTTGGCTCTGCCTGGCTGGGAGCCAGTATTTAGTAGCTGGGCTTAAATTAATTGCTTTATTATACAATGTCCTGTTTGAGTAAAACATATGGGGACAATGTGTCTAATTGAGACTCATATGTTGCTGCTGTAACGTGCACAGCCTGCAAGTTTAAATATAAATATACTGTTCTTGGATGAGCAGCTTCTAATTATGTATGACCTGTTTTCACTTACTCATCCTACCAGACAGGAAAAAGCTTAAATTCAGCTCTGAACATGGCATTGTTGTTACTATCTGGGTCAAAGTGTAGTGTCAAAGATTACACAGCATGAGTTATATTAGGCCAGGAAGGCAATACTAATCAACAACTTGTTTCAGCATTAGTGTGATTTTAAGGGTAGCATTTTGTAAGTATAACCTACATAACAGCCTGATCAAACTGTCTGGCATGTTTAAAAAAACATGAAGCTGCTGCTGATGATTCAGAGACTCACTGGCATAACTGAATGATCTTAAAGTAAGAAGTGTCATTAGGATGCACAAGTTTCTGCCTCAGGGTGTTCTAGTGTGTGACAACATTATTTGTCACAATGCTGTCCTGTGTTGCATCCCCGGACAGCTTATCAAACATTCATTAAATCTGAAATAATAGCCAATATTAACACAGCTTTGTGTTGACTAACTTTGGCATTTCTGGTCCACAAAGGTGCTCGCCATCTGGCCTTGGCACAGGATGTCCAGGAAGGTCTGCTGTGATTGACCAGTGGCCTGGGCCAGGGTCAGCCCCTCTGCAATGGTGGCCATGAAGCTGCCTTGCACCATATTGAGAATCAGCATCATCCTTGCTGCGTTTCCTGCTTCACCTGAAAGCACACAGGCAAACACACACATTTTTAAAAGTAGAAACATGCCACAGTCTCAACAGTGAAATTAACAACCAGTGGCTTTTTACCCTGTGGGTTGTCTTGCAGTGTTAGACTTCCACATTGCCACGACCCTGTGTTGACACTAAACACAGGTCCAGTTGCACTTATTATCATTCTGATATAGGGGTCAAAATTCTCCAGCTTGTTTGTATTTCTTTAACCCAATCATAATTGTTTTGGGGGGCGCCTTGATGCAGCGACAGTGCACCTAGTGTTGAGGGAATTGGACTTAACAGGCTGAGAAGCACACCCTGCAAGGAAAATGTAACAAGTGTACGTTAGTTCAGGTTTATGCCATTATTTCCGGGTTTGTGTTACAGTAATTTGCCATTTTCAGCATGTAGGTTCTTAGATCTTATGTTGTTACTTGATCTCCTATAGAGATGGGGATTTTGAAAAAGGAGGAGAATGCTAAGTGAAATATTCTTGAATGGCACAGTATACATCCAGCAAGTCGGACCACTCTGTGTGTAGCAACATAGCAGGGGACTTCAACCAATGAACGTGCATACGATGTGGTGAACTGATGCCATCTGACACCTAGAACATTCTGAAATGTTCACAGTTCACAGAAAGCAGAGGGGAGACCTGAATCTGTTATACGCAACCAATAAATACATAGCAGAATTTAGCAACTGGTTAGCTTAGCTTAACACATAGACTATAACCCAATAAAAATAACATCCTTGTCGGTTTGACCCCTTCAAAAGCACAAAAATAACAATTTAAAGTCTTACAGTGGGTGCCAGGCTAGTTCTTGGCTGAGTTCAGTAAACCTCTCGGCTGGTTGCCTGGTGGTTCTCATTTGTGAAGAACTGCTGTGAGTGTCCAACAGTGAACCATGTGTCACTCTACGTACCCAGAAAGAAGGAGGTCTTGCCCATGGCCTGGAAGCAGCTACTGCAGTCTTCATACACGGTTCTGTCACCAGCTGCAAGGATGACCAGCATCCCATCGTTAGAGAGCTGCTGGCTTCCTGCCACTGGAGCCTCCAGGAAACGGCCACCCCGTGACGTAATCACCTTTCAAACATTGGAGAACAATTTGAGTTGGAATACTTATGCTAGTCCAACGATAACATCTACTTTTGTGCATCTGACAGACATTGAAGAAAAGCATCACTCATTTTGAGGCTTTGGGATGTTCCTGATGGTAAATAGCTTTGAAACTATGTGCACTACTGTGAACTTAAGGTAAAGTTGTTCACAATAAAGAATTGTGGCTACTTTGATATGTTGGGTGTGTGTGTGTGTTACATGTACCTGTGAGAGTTCTGTGATAGTCTCTGGGTCTACAGTAGACATCTCTACGTAGCATTTACCCGGCCTGATTCCCTGCAGCACTCCACTGGGTCCCAACACCAACTGCAGAGCAACAAACAAAAATTGTAATTATTTTTAAACCCTCAAGTCAGTAACTCAAACTTCCAAACGAAGCCATATACGGTAGTTGAGATGGTACTCACATCCCTGGCAGCCTTTGGATCTGAGACACAGGAGAACGTGATATCACACATAGAAGCCACCTCTGCAGGAGTACGGCCTAACCTGGCACCCTCCTGGATGAACAGGTCACACTGGAACACAGATGATTCAGGAGCAGCATGTCAGCACAGACTTACATGATCATTCAAGGATTAATCAAATAATTTCATCAAGAATTTGATCACTTTTGCCAATCTCTTGTACAATGAATGGAATGCTGTTTGAAAACACATTCACTGCCAAAGTGATCAATGCCAAAGAACTTATTTTAATGTGAGATTTCTTTATCAGTGTCCTCAAATATGCATCTTGTGTGTTTCTGCTGAAAGCTTTGTGTTCTAGTGTTAGTGTGACCTATCCTCATTATGGGTTCTTCATTCAACCAAGGAGGTTTTGCAGTGCAGGGGCCACCTTGCTTGATGGCTTCTTTTACCCCTTTTCCACTGGTCAAACATCCCACTAAAACCTACTGAGATCTGGCTTTTGTGTGCAACTCTACATTTAAACCTGGGTCAATTGACTCTGCAGTAGACACAGGAATTTATCACCTTGGCTCAGCTTGGCCTTGCCTGTTGGAAATGGGAATGCTGTCAATATGCACTTTTTTCTGGGGGTTGACCCCGTGTAAAAAAACAAAACTGTGTTAATTGGTAGAAAAGTGAGAATGACAGAATGAGAGTGTGAGAGAGACAGTGAGAGAGAGCGAGCGTACATTGTGAGAGAGGCTCTCAGGGACTACTTTCACCCTGTAAACACTGACTGTGATGCGACCGCTCCTTTTCACAGTAAGGTGTACTTACACCATTGTTTTGAACAAACTTGTAGGCGCACCTGGTTGTGAGGATGTAGTTCGGAGCATGGTGGTTCTGATTTGCTACTTAATTAATAAGCTTCATTCAAATGTGACTCACTTGCCATTATCAAACAGAACGGTTGGTGTACTTTTTGGTTGCTTTATAAAACTTACTGTTGACAAAAATGAAAAAAGACGATGTTGCTGGCAGAGAAAAAAGGAAGGAGAGGCAAGCCAGTTTGCATACATTAAGGCAGACAATTAAAGCAACAAAATGTAGGCCTAATGTATGCAAACTCTTAAATCTATTCAGAAAATAGATATTGAGATTCTGATTCTCATTCTCACGTTGACAAATATGGCTCTTGATGGCTTAAAGTACTAGGGCACGGGGGAACTGACGAGCTCTTTGAATTCTTCACCCCATACCACACTGCTGGGCAGCACATGTCCATGGACCAGTGCGGCACATTTTTCCCCCTTGCTAACAGCAGTAAGATCTTTGTTGGCGAGCCATCCACAAACATAGCAGCAGGGTTTTTATTTTTAATTTGATACAGAAAAGTGCTATAGCACTATTTAATTGAAAGACAGCATTCATAACGTGCAAGCTTTGAAGACAGCTTAGAAATGCACATAAAATTATCAATCAGTTACCCGCAGCATCAAGTCACTGTGAATGAGCTGCCATTAGCCCATTCATTAGACACACTATAAGCAGCAAGCTCTTAAAGTTTTAACTTGTGTTGCATTACAGTACCTTTTCTGCTGTGCGATTCCACACCGTGACAACATGGCCCATTTTTAGCAGGTTGGAAACGATACCACTACCCATCAGCCCCAGACCTAGGAACCCTATCCTGCAGGGCAAAGTCCAAAAAGAGCAAACAAATTAAAACATGAGCAAGCTAAAAAGAAAGAATTGCATTTATAGTGTTTATGTGGTCAAAGCTGAAATCCAAGAAGTCCTTTAAAAGCTTAATAATAAAATCAGTAGCATTAACTTTTAGTGTTAGCCTTGTGATTGGTTTCTCAGTTACATGTAGTATATGTTTTAATAATAATAATAATAATAATAATAATGATGATGCTCTATAATACTGTAGTGAGGATGTGTTCTTACCTTTTATCTGTGGGTGTGATGCTGCCATTGATGGCTGTGCTGTCTGCTGCTTGGATAGATGTCGATCCTGTGTCCTGCACAATCAAATCAACACTGTCAATTTTATATGGAAGGGAAAGTGCAGCTTCACCCAGTTTTGCTATAAACAAAACTGTATTCACACAAATTAATTGGTAAAAGAGAAGAGTTTAGCATTACATTTATTTATTTACAGTTGAATAAAATGTAACATTTAAGTAAATGTTTCAAGGTTTTAATATTTTGACTAGTTAGTTCAATTAGAAACCACTTTACCTCTTCAATGATCTTCAGGCGCTTGCTGATGGGTTCCATAGATGATGCTGGCTGTGGGCAGAAGGAGAACAGTCAGACAAAAGGTGACCAATATGCTCTACTTCACACTATAATATCCAGTTCACATCAGATTTACTTCGCATTTACAGAGCAGATCAGTCACATCTAAGTGAGTGTCTGGTCAGAATCACATTCAATATCTATGTCAATATAGTACAAACGATCTGACAGGCACAAAGCATAGTCACACACTCAAATAATGTATATGCCTAGGTGGCAGTGGCTCAGTAGTAGAGCCAGCATCTGGCTTATTATCGTTATCAGACGGTCGCTGGTTCGATTCCCCTGGTCTGCATGTCTGTGTGTCCTTGGGCAAGAAACTGAGCCTGAAAACTGCTCTTGATGTGCTGTCAACGCCTGTCATGGCAGCCAACACCATGAATGCATGAATTACTGTAAGTTCCTTTGGACAAAACTCTTCTAAATGCTCTAAATGTAAATGTAATGTCATCAAAAAGTTTTTCTCTATTTTTCTCTGTAAAATGCAATCTCATCTTATTCCACTGGCATCATAGAAACTACACTGACACATGGACCTGTGCCAAGGAACATCAATGTTAGAGGGTGAAGTGTCATTGAGGAAACCCCTCACAGGCTGACAAAGGACTTATCAGTTCAGCCACAGGCTGTTTCAGTTCAACTGTTCACTTCATAAACACCAACTGTTAATCAAATAGGACCAGACATGAAAAGCTAACGGGCAATTTGAAAATGTTACCTGCATTGATACAAATAAAAACAAAAGAAAAAATATATTAAGGTGCACTAAGCAGCCTGCTTCCGCTTACCTTCTCAGACTGGCTGAGCAGAAAGTGATGGAAATGTGGGTCATCCTTCACAGGCTGCAACAGAACAAGAGATCAGTGTGACAGTCTTGTCTTTAAATATGTACTGAGCTGAGCGAGAATATAGTGTGCAGAAAGCCCCAAATCTACACAGCACAGCTCTGACACACCAGGACTCCCATTATGGTCCTTATAGAAACTGCCATGACTTTCCTGAGTTTCTGGTAATGAATATGAGAGCGAATCCCATGATGGACAAAAAATCTCAATCTGAATCTCTAAATAAATTTTATAATGCTCATTCAGAACTCTAAACCATAGCAGAAACTTCTTAACCAATGAGAAACCTACATGTGTTCAACTGCTGCCCAAATCAGTCAAGTTGGGGGAAAAAACATGTTATCCACACTGGTGATTCTTGGAATATTCACACCAATACACAGCAAAAACAGTTTGCAAGTCAAAAGAAGTGGAATAGCGTCAATAGAAAAGTTTAAAACTGACAAGACGCACATGCTTTAAGTAACTTATGAGATGAGTGGCCCATGGAGTAACAGTAACAGGTACAGTCCATGAACCTCCTTATTCATTGCTTAACAAACATCTCATCTTCATAGACATTTATTTTAGACTATTTATACACTGACAGTCTGTTAGGATGCCGTATAAATACCGGTCCTGACTGATCTGATCACAAGTGGACAGCTCTAAGTACAGGATTCTCAAGACACTTGAGATTCCATCATTCAAAACCATCTGGAGGTGGTCTGGGTCACATGTGACCACAACCTTTTAGTGGCGTGTAAGCACATGTCCTTGGCCACATTGAGGGACCATCTACTCAACTGACGTCTTCCCGGAAACAAGAAAAAGAAGAAGCCAAAAGAACAGGCAGAATGGATAACACACTGTCTGATTTCCATGTGGTTCACTATCATGTTATTTCCAACTTTGGGCTCTCTTAACCTGCCAATGTTAGCAGCAGATGTTTGTGGACACACCATTTCAACTGTTCTAACTCTTGAACTTGTAACCACAATATCCCTTGAATCTCTTAACAAATCATCTTATTTGGAGAGCTGTTGAGTGAGGAGAAACTTAAAACTTTGTGAAATAGCTACAATTTATTTGTTTATCATATAAAGCAGGGAAGAGAGAACCAATCAAATCAAAGTGGTGACTTAAGCCACATGTAGAGTTGCATGTTAATGTCAGGTGTGAACTGACAGACTTGGAGCTGACCACTAGTGAGCAGATCACCCAGCATGGATTTTAAAACTAGGTTTGAAAGAGTCTAATATCCTCTTGCCACCGAACAAAAAAATATTTCATATAAAGAAGTATACGGTAATTATATGTAACATCATGTGTTAATAATTCACAAAGTAAAAAAAAAAAAGAAAAAAAAAATGCTGTTTGATCAACTCAACCCATTAAAGCCAGTCACTGATTCTCTGTGTCAGTGGAAACTGATTTTTAAGACTCTGAGTTATGATTCAGTTTTGTTTTATCCTGAAACAAAAAAGCAGCACAACAGGATCATCAAATCTGCTGCAGACTTAGATTGTAGTCAAGGAAATACTAATATTTTTCATAATATGATAACTGAAACAAGGAAATCAGCCAATTCCATGTACAACATCACTACCATAAATAGAGCTACAGTCAGAGCAAAAGCAGCTGGCAGTATGAGCTGACTGCACTGGAATAACTACATTAAGTAAGTCCTCTATGAAACCATTTATCATTATGGAAATTTAGGCCATTGTATGCAGGTGTGTTGGAACTGCAGCAGCAAAACGGTTTGTGACAATGTTTCCACTGACATATAGATCAACAGGTCATGACTGGAGTTGTTTTTAGGATACGGATACGGACACACACGCGCACACACACACGACTCTTGTCTCAGGGAGCAGGTGGCTCTCATTACTCTCGAGATGTTATAGAGTCGAGGAGGCTGGGTCAACACAACAGCCTCCACATGCAGAGTTGGTGACCATCTCAACAGTGCACGCCAATCAAACAGTTTCAATAGCCAAGAGTGAGTACCAAACAGATCAGAAGGAAAAGGTCTGCAGTTGTTGGTGATTATAGCCGAAGATTAAGGTCAGGTAGGAAAAAAGCAAGGCAAGGCGGGCTTGGTGGGAAGCAAGGGTTCACCTACACTGCTTTCCCATTTGAATCCTGAGCCAGGTCCCGCCCCCAGCCTCTCAATAGTGGATGGCTCGGGGTCAGAGTCAGTTAAGTCCTTCAGGAGGAGAGAGACACATTTTCACCTAAATCAGATGGGAATTTATACAGGTCCATGTCTGCTGGGTTGAATGCCATTTGTGTGTCATACACACAGAAAACAGTGTTGAGGACCACATATCCATTCTGTTCCACTGTGTGGGGTTGAGGAAGAAATCTCAGACAGGTATCTCAAACTCTGGAAAAATAAAACTAGTATGACAGGCATTGATAGACACGAAGTCAGCGGACACAGGATAATGATTATTGCAAAGTGCATGAGCAGACCCTTTAAATAATAACACCGATGTCTGACATGTAGCAAAATTAACAGTATTGGCTGTAAAGCATCTGCTCTTTCACCTTTTACTGCAGGCATCACCCCACGTTGTTGAAATGTACTGGTTGATCAGAGAGATTGAAAAGCACTGAAATGTTTGTATTTGCTACCAATCATAGTTATCTGAAAGAATACCAGAATAAGCCAAAATCATAATCAGCAGGTACAACTTTGAAAAAAATAAAACAAATATAATCGGTCAAAAAAATTGCAATTAGTGCACCTCTATCAGGTTAGCCTGTCTTGTGTGCAGAAACAAACTTGAATTCATAATGTAGAGGGAACAAAAGGGTAGTGATGAAACCTGGCGGTTCTTTTCTACAGGAACTTAACTCAATCGACTAAGGCTTTGGTTCAACGTTCATCTTTCCTCTGTTTTGTTTTTTTAAACCAGGGTTTCTACAAGGTACACCAAGTTCAATATAGATATTTTTGGATCTTTCAATATCACTGCAAATCTTTTGTTCTGTCCCTCAACCGATGACTTCACTCAAGTTCAAATTTAGAAATGACTGAAATGAATAAATTATTTTTAATTGATCCACTCATCCATACTTTTTCCTTGTATATTGCTAGGATGTACAGAAAAATATGATGACGGTTAAATAAACCATATCATAATTTTCATACTCTAGCTTGTATGCTCATGAAACCCAGATATTATATTACATTCTGTGCACTATTTGTTAGTGATTTTCTTTCATTTTATGTGACATGAGATACAAATTTACATGCCAATGGGGAACCAAGAGCACCAGCCAGTCAGTGGTTCAAACTGGCACCAAGTATTTCAGAACACCTAGCAGATATTTTTGACCAGTTTTTTTTTTTTTTTTTGCTTTGCTCAATTGCACACATGCAATGATTCATTTATTGCTCAGAATCTTGTTTTTTATCTTATGAAAGCTAGTGCCCAGTTTGCCTTTAAGATAATTGTAGAAAGAAGATCTTAGTCACAAAAATGAAGTTGACATTCCCCAAAGATAATGAAAGGATGTGGACATAGCTCAGTGCTCGAAGGAGAGAAGGATGGGGTGAGGAACATGGTTACAATGTTCACGTGTCACAATCTCATTGCTTCAGCCTTTTTCAGTCCCCATTTTGCTGGCACTTGTTCTTTCTAAAAGGTGTAACTTTTGAGTAAAACCATTTAATGTGTGACAGGACAATATCTTGAAATTTGTGCTACTGACCTTTTCAGAGGGGTCTTTCAGGGCACTGAGATCTTCATCATCCTCCTCCAGTATTTTCAGTGGCTTGTTGGATGTTTTCTTTCCTTTTGAGTCTCCTTTGCTGTCTGAGTTCTGTTAAAAAAAAAAAAAACAGATTATCATTTTGTGCTGTGCTAAGCAGTCTGACCACTTTTTGAATTTAGCACATTTTTAAAATAACCTTGTCTGAGCAGGCTATATGTACACTGTGAAAAAGGGAAAACTGATTTATCAAATGTTGCCTGCAATCATTCTGATGGGCAGATGGCCTCCACAGACACCATGTGTCCACCTGAACAAACATTTGCTAAGACTGAACATGACACCCAGGAGTATTTCATGGAGGGGGCTGTGAAGAGAAGGACAGACTATGAAAAGATTCACTTCATTAATCCTTTGGATTCGCTCAGTGTCTTTAGTTGTTCTGTAGTGGCATAACAGCAGAGATGGGCATTATCATGACAAATACTTACATTTATCTTTGTAGCAACAGATATAATTACATATCTATACATATTTAGAGAGGCACTATGTAGTTTTGGAAGAAAAAAACTGATTTTGATATCTACAATATAAATTAGGTCATAATACAAACTCCAAAATAATCATTATTTCCATGAGTAAATACACAAGCTGTTCTCAGAGCAAAATAAAGTTCCAGAGCGCTGTTTGAAGCTAGAACGGTGGAAGGGTCAACAAAGTACAACCATATAAATTGTGTTGTCCTTTGATGCCAACTGGGCTACCTGCTTGAAGGTGTGTCTTAAACTAATGATGTGTTTGTCCTGATCCCTGCAGTACTATCGAAGAATCAATGTTTACAATTACAGTCACATGAAATGTTGCGTCTTTATCAGCAGTAAGTAAACATGATACCGAAGAAGCTGACAACATAATGAAATATTAAAACACAGCAGATGTTTAGGGTTAGTAGAACATGCTTTGAACATGCCATAAGTGTGTGACTTTTTCTGAACTAGTTGTGTTGCATGTGTTTCAAATGGTAGAATAAATGGCAGTGTTTCCTCTCAAGGTAACAACTTTTTTTCCTACAAGCACTGACATCTATTTTTTTTTCCTATATAATGTTACCAGTGCTTCCTACTTTTTGTCTACAGGTGACAAATATTTTCAACATATTAACTGATGCATTTTGTTTACAGTTCAATGAACAAAAAATATGATAAGCACTGCACTATTACGGGCCCAGTTACACTACAGTCAAGCAAAAACTACTAGAGGAGCAGAATAACTTCTGTAGAAATTAAACAAATGTGAAAAACTTAAGAGTTACAAACAGTCAAACAAACAAATGGTGTACATCATAATAATGGCTTAGCAATGAACGTGGCTACAGCACTGGACAGCAGGAAGTGAGGAAGTGGTGCCATAGGCTGGTGTGGGTCAGAAGCAGCTCCTGGCCTTTCAGGGTATTAGAGTTTACAGAAACAACGGTGAAAATAACGGGACATGCACAACACTGCATGCCCTCCGTCACTCTTCTTCATTTCCATAACAGGTTGCTCAACTTGCAACAGATATCTTTTCCTAAACCTTTTCAGTCTCCCATGCTGTTAATTATGTTGTGTTGCTCAAAGATAAATGCTTTGACTGACAAAAAACTGTCGACTACACGATGACAAGAAATATTCTTTTTGGATGATGAGGGACACACACAAACTATCTACAATAACTCACAAAGTGTACGATCCGTGTTAACGGACAAACCCCTTACCTGTTCTTTCCCTTTTGCTTTCTTTAGAAAGTCTTCCACTGAATCAACTGCCTGTTGGAAGCGCGTTCCTTTATTAATCTTGATCATCTCCTCTTTGTGGGCGTGGTAGGGCTTCAGCTGTTCTACTTTGATCCAGGCGCTGGACAGGCACACAGAAACACAGCTCTTACAAATGAGATGGTGCAGGAAATGCACTTCAAGACAGAAGAGGTACCTCACTATCCAGACTTACTGGTCTTCAGTTCCAAAGAATTTCACAAAATGGCATTTTTTGCCCCTGGGCTTTTTCAGGTCCTTGGGAGGGCTCACAATCTGAAATGTAAACAAAACAGGTCATCTGATATTAGGATAGGATTTGTAATGTAAATGCCATTTACTTTGCAATTGTCATGATTTCATGCCTTACCTTTCCTGGCCATGGTGGGTAACGGCCAAGCTTCCCCCTAAAAGAAATGCTGTACATTTAGCCATGGTATATGTCTTTTTTTCTGGTACAGACACATTTCAAAACACTCCATCAATGTGATGATGTTTATGTTTAGGACACTTCCTTGTATTTCACCATTTACTCTCTGCAAGCTGTGCAAGCTGGGTATCGGACCTTGATACATTTTCACAATAAATAACCAAAACACATCTACAACACTTCAAAAGCTGTTTAGCACAAACATCACACAGCACACTGGATAAAAGAATACATGAACATTAATTTGACCGGATAGTTTCAAATTCAACCTTTTTTGAATACACTGTTGTTAGGGTTAGGTTTGTTGTTGTTAATATCATCATCATCATCATCATCATTATTATCATTATTATCACCACAGTTTTGTTTGTGTTAAGACAGCATTAGACTATTGAGAACTTTGGTTGAATGCCATTTAGCAGAAGCCAATAGGAAAAACAAGGGACTTCAAATATTAATAGCATCTTTAGGCAACTCACAGACGTAACGTGAGGAAATATGTTGTCGTTGTTTCAATTGCTGGTGTAACATACCTTAAATATGTCGATTAATCGGGTTTTAAGAAACTAATGTGCAACCCAAGTTTCTCTCCTGTGTTAGTATTGTCATTTATTAACGTTAATGCCGTTGATACCATCACGAGACACACAACCGGTGCTACAAGGCAACACCAAACAAGCAGTTTGACGTTATTCGCCTCACAAGGAGCTTACTGGCGCTGACATATTGGTAAAATAAAGTAACCTAAGGGGCTCATTTCAAATCAATACAGATAACTAAGTGAACTCCTTTTGTCCACTGTGAAGGAACCGCAACACTTAACACGGAAGCCGAGAATATGCAAGCTAACAGTTGGCTAACTGTTACCTACAGTAACAGATATCCGCTTAAGCTAAGGTGCTAAAAAAAGGTTCGCCACAGACCATAACATTGCTACAAATTTAGGGAATCAAAAAGTATACGGTTACAGTTTAACGCCAGTGATAACACATCGGATCAAAGATTTCGACTATTAAAGACAGGTTTAAATCCTTAAAACTATCTTGTTGTGGTCTATACCCCTTTGCTGTAAGTTAGCTTGCCCGCTAGCTAGCAGCTAACTTAACGACGACTACTGGCTGAGTCCGCTTGACTAACGTTAGCAATTTGTTTGGGTTGATCATCAACTAGCACAGTACGCGGACACTTCCATTAATTACGTTTGGTCAACACCAACGTGAAACACTGACGTTAAACTAACTTCCACGACACTATGTCATGCACCACAACATAATTTAGCAGAGATGCGGGCTTTCGATAACGTTTAAAGGCTATCTTACCACACTAAGTCCCCAATCCTCAGATGCACCGTCGCCATCTTACAACTTTAATAAAACGTCGCACTGAATGAGGGGAAACAACACACACCCACTAATCACATGTGAGGACAAGCCCTTCCTCTCTGTAACATCCGCCGCTGTGTCTAAACTGATTCTTACTGTTTTGACTGCCGAAAATTATCCTCTGAAATGACTAAACATATGCAATATATGCATTAACAGTACAAACAAACAACAGCAGAGAAAAAGAACCAAAATGAAAATAGGTGCTATGGTAAGTCTAGGTTACATGCCACAAACAAATACGTTTACAACGTGATATGGTTAATATTATATTTCAATGTAATATTCAACGAGCTTTAATTTGAAACAATAACGATTGTCCGTGTAACATGAGAGTGACCTGTGTGCCTCGATATTCAGATGTTTTTAACAGAACTTACTGCCACCCACTGGTGGGAGGACAACCACCTCCCTCGATATTAAGAATCACACATCTGTGTACTTTACTTACTTACTTCTGTGTAAGTATTTTACAAAAAAATGTTCTTTATTTTCATGAGTATTTACATTGTAGATTCTCAATGAAGGCATCAAAACTATGATTGAACACACATGGAATTATGTAGTACACAAAAAAAAGTGTGAAGTAACTCAAAACACGTTTTATATTTTAGATTCTTCAAAATAGCCACCCTTTGCTTTGATTGATGCTTTGCACACTCTTGGCATTCTCTCGATGAGCTTCATGAGGTCGTTACCTGAAATGGTTTTCAACAGTCTTGAAGGCGTTCCCAGAGATGCTGAGCACTTGTTGGCCCTTTTGCCTTCACTCTGCTGTCCATCTCATCCCAAACCATCTCGATTGGGTTTAGGTCAGGTGACTGTGGCGGCCAGGTCATCTGGTGCAGCACTCCATCAATCTCCTTCATGGCCAAATAGCCCTTACACAGCCTGGAGGTGTGTTCATTGTCCTGTTAAAAAATGATTGTGTTTTTTTCAGCAGCTATTTAACCCTAAAGTCCTGATTTGCACAGTCTCCTCTGACCGGTTAATGTAGAGATGTGTCTGCTACTAGAACTCTGTGCGGCATTCATCTGAGCTATAATCTGAGGTGCTGTTAACGTGCCATTTCCGAGGCTGGTGACTTGGATGAACTTTTCCTCAGCAGCAGAGATGACTCTTGGTCCTCATGTGAGCCAGTTTCGGCGTAGCGCTTGATGGTTTTTGCGACTGCACTTGGGGACACATGCAAAGTTTTTTGCAATTTTCCAGACTGTCTGACCTTCAGTTCTTAAAGTAATGATGGGATGTCGTTTCTCTTTACTTAGCTGATAAAATGAATTCTATCAGTTGTCAAATAGGGCTGTGTACCAACCTGACTTCTGCACCACACAGTGGTAGGTCCCAACCCCATTAAAAAGGCAAGAAATTCCACAAATGAACCCTGACAAGGCACCCCTGTGAAGTGAAAACCATTTCAGGTGACTACACCATGAAGCTCATTAAGAGAAGGCCAGGGGTTTGCAGTGCTGTCAACATAGCATAGAGGGGCTACTTTGAGGAATCTAAAATTTAAAACATGTTTTGAGTTATGTCACAGTTTTTTGTTTACTACATATTTCCATATTTGTTCATTCATAGTGCTGATGTGTACACAGGTGTGTTGATGAGGGTTCTCAGTCATCCAGGTAGGCAACAAGGGCCAGTGCCCCCGTAACTCTGAGTCTGGATCCCCCCCTCCCCCCCGACAGGGAGTCTGCATCAATATATCAATAATACAAGGACATATTTCCTGCAATGATTTTGTACTGAAGGGAAAGGTGGAAATAAAGTGTCTCAGCAGTTTACTACCCAGTCAAAAATTTAGAAATTGTAAATACTGTTTTAAGTCCCATTTATCTTTGTCTGTATGAGGGATTTGTCTTTTTTCCAGGGTTGTATTTGCCCCCCCACAAAAAACTGGTCCCAACCTGGCCTTGTAGTCTACTTTTACTCCACTAGATGATAAACAAATGAAATATGAATGATTATTACAGTTTAAGATAGGGGCCAAATTCAAAAGCTTCCCATAAGGGCTTAAAGTAATTAAAATTAACCCCATATATTACATAGAACAAGGTGTATTAACTGTCACTATATCAGTCTTTACAAATATTATAAGCTGAAGAAGATGAAGAAGTGATACTATTTATGCTTAAATGATCATTTAAGCTAAGGATCATCAGTCAAATTCACAGCTGCTGTGAACTTGTTTTAGCCCTTTTTTTCTTATATGTTTTAGGGCATTTTGTATCTATTTGATAGTGGACAGGAAAGAAATGACAAGAAGTCAGGTTAGATAGGAGAGTCGGAATAATATTCTACCAACTGTCCCTGCTGGAACTGAACCAAGGAACATTGTGAGTAGACTATGTATATAATCATTAGGATAACAGGTCATCAATTATAGCAAAGTTGTACATATTACATTAGCAGATCTTTTAATAGGATTTCCAACAAATAGTGAGACTACAGCAGCTCTAATTTCCCTTACTCTTTTTTTCACCGTAATAAGATTAGATCTAAAAATACATACACATTTGTCCAGTTTGATTCGACTTTTATTGAAGCTTGCAGAGTACACATCAGAGAACCATGGGAAACCCCACCAATATGAAACATTTGGTACCCTGTTGAATGTCAATGCCAATATTAAATCAAACACATGTTGTTTACCCAAGTACCCAGTGAAAGAATTTAAAGCTCAGCTGCTCAGCTTTACCTTCCACGTAAAATGTTATGCTTTATCACATAATATGTTATATATGTTATGTTAGGCTGTAACAATTGCAATATATATCCATATATTGATGCCAGTACCACAAAATTGAATATGCATAAGCAAATAAATACAGAGTGCATTTAGGAATCATGAATAAAGTACAAAAAAAAAATGCCAAGTCACCATAGTTTTAAAGTCAAAATGGAAGTACAATGAAACAAAGGGATTTATAATCAACGGGAATGAAACAGAAGAAATCTTGAAGAATCAAAATGAAACTGCGCTACCCTTTCCTGTTTGCATTCACTTCTTGCCCGACACCATTACTCCAAACTCCTGGATGGAGATTTCTTTGTTTATGTACTGCTGAAGGTGGTACTCTGTGATGTGCCCAAGACGCAGAGCATCGTCGATAGAGAACTTCTTCCCTGATTTTCTGTCGTGAAGAACCGAGGACTCTCCCTTGGGCCCCTTCACTGTAATCTCCTCCCAGTCACACTCCTGGCTCTGCAGGTTGACAAACATCTTCCAGTCGATCAGCCCCAGCTTGTAGGCCTCTTCAGGTCGCATCTCTTTGCCCGTATCTGGATCGATGACCACGATGGATCTACGGAGATGACTCTCCCTCTGTTCCTTCTTCATTCTCACTGCTGTCAGGTTCTTTTGAAGCCTCTCGATCTCTTCGTCCTTCTGTGTGGTTATGCGCCTGAGCTCTGCGAGTTCTCTCTGTAGCGAATCAAGCCTCAGCTCCAGGTTCTTCCCATCCTCCCTTGGTGCCGACTCGGTGATAAGACGAGTCTCTTTGGTGGTGATCTCAATTTCTGAGCGAAGTTTGCGGATCTCATTCTGCAGCCTTTGGTTCTCTTGCAACAGCCGGTTACTTTCATCACGGATGTAGTCCAGCTCTTTAGAAGACTTGGTGTTCGAGAACTCCATGTCAGAGTATCTGGTGGTGAGTATGGTCAGCTCCTGGTCAAGTTCTCGCCTCCTCCTTTTCTCCTCTTCCAGAGTCCTCTTCAGGTTTTCAATCTCATACTCTGCCTCTGGGTCTCTCTCAACTTGGACCTTCTCCGTGCGGACAACTCTTTCCTTCACGTCCATTTTCTCCAGGGTGAGCTGCTGTTGGATGAGAGCATTCAATTCTTTCTCAAGCAGAGTGCGTTTGTGCCTCTCTTCTTCCAGCTGAAGTTTGAGCATGGAGTGTTCCTTCTCCTGCTGGGGATCCTGCTGCAGGACGACCTTCTGTTTGACGGTCACTTTCTCACGGTTCTCTTTATCGCGGATCTCCAGCTCATGAAGTCTGACCCGGAGCCTTTGGATCTCCAATTCTGCATCGCGCCTTGCCTTGCGCTCACGCTCCAGTTCTTCCAGTTGCATGTCCAGGTCAGCCTTTTGTCTCTGCAGTTGGTTGAGTTCCATTTTCAGGCTCTCCTTTTGTTTCTGCTCATTGCTGATGTTTTGTGAGAAGGTCTGACACTCTGACTTGAGGACAACATCCTCTTCCATCTTGACCACTTCTTGGTGAACAATTTTCTCACGGACCTGAGACAGATCCATTTTCTTCAGTCGGATTTTCTCTTCTTGGGCTGACCGTTCTCTCTCAAGGTCAAGGCGTTTCCTCTGTTCATCAGCCAGTTTCTTTTTGAGGATCTCAATTTCTTCCTTGGTCTTAGGGTCTTCTCTGTATTGCAGCACCTCATTGACCACTTCCTTCGTCTGCACTTGGGGTTTGGTGTCCCTCCATCTCTGAATCTCATCACGAAGCTGGCGGATTTCCATCTCGGCTTTCTCAGTGTGGTGGGTTTTGTCTACAATTTCGACACGAAGTCTCTCCAGTTCTCTTTCCGTCTGCGGATCCGTCTTGTATTTGATGACTTCTTTGATGATCTCTTTGACCTCCACTTGAGGCCCTCTATTCCTCAGCATGTTCAGCTCATCCTGCAGGGATCGAAGTTGGAGCTCTGAATCTTTGTAGCGCCTCTGGTGCTCTACGAGCTCAAGCCGGAGATTGGCAACTTCATTCTCAGCCTTGGGGTCAGGGCGGACGATCTCCCGCACCTTCTCCTGAACGACGACTTTGGACTTCTCCTCCTCGAGACTGGTAATTTTCCTCTGAAGGTCAGCCTTTTCCCGCTGTGATGACCTTCGTTTGGCCTTCTCGTCTTCGTACTGCCTTCTGAGGTTTTCCACCTCTCTTTCGAGGGCGACATCTTTCTCTACTTTTAGCACCTCCTTGATAGAGATCTTTTCCTCTGCCATTGCCTTCTCCTTCTCCAACCTCCTGAGCTTCTCCTGAAGAAACTGAAGTTCATCCTCTAGCTGCTTCCTGCCGTCCATTTCCTTCTGCTTCCTGTCAAGGAGCACTCTGTACTCTGTCTCAAGTTGTGGATCATTCTGGACTTTGATCACTTCCTCTTCGGTGATCACCTCCTGCTCCCTGTTCTTCTCCTCAGCCAGGAGTGTCACCTGCTTTTGTATCTCAATCAGCTCGGAATCTTTCGTCATCTTCTGCCGTCTTAGCTCATCGAGCTCCTCGCGAAGCTTGCGCATCTCCTCCTCCTGACCACGGTCTTTTTCTATACGCAAGACCTCCTTCACAGTGTATTGCTGTGCCCCTTCTTTGAGCTCCGTCTCCAGGCCACGCAACTTCAACTTAAGTACCTCAAGGTCATTCTCCAAAACATGGGTAGTGCGGCGCTCCTCCGAGAGCTTCTGCTGGACCTTATGGACTTCCTCATCCAGCTGGGGGTCAGCGACCTTTTTGATCAGCTCCTTCTTGACAATTGTGTCCTGGGGCTTCTGCCCTTCAAGGACATAGATGTCAGTCTGGATGGTTTCAACTTCTCTCTCAAGTTGCTCCCTCCTTTGGATCTCGTCCTCCAGCTGCTTCTTGATTCTCCATGTCTCTTGTCCCGGGGCAGCAGCATTGACCGACCGGACATTTGTAGCCTGGATTACAGTGGTGTCCGGTTGCTATACGAAAGGAAATCAATATTATAATATTGCTTTTTAAATTGTATTATTATTGTTATTATTGATTACTGTTATGTTGAAATATTTTACCTGGTTGAGAAGACTCTGGGCAAACTCCAGATTCTGTAGCTTTTGTTTGCTCACAGCATTCACCTCAGTAAACTTAGCCTCAATAGCAGCTTCCTGTAAACATTGAAACAACATGTCATGGAAAGCACATGCAGTAAATCCTTCAATGACTTCATTGGTTCTTAACCCTTTTAGCCGACTATCTTTAAAATTTAATTTTCTCATTTTCAACCCTGTTAATTCTTGTGTGCTCCCTCAGATGAATCTTATGGTTGGTAGCTCTCTGCCCATCAGCTGCATCTGGTTTGATGATATGAAGTATTTGAAAAAAATACTGATGATTGTATCTATTCCTAGTAGTAGGTCAGCTTTCACGTTGAGTAAGTAGTTTTTCCTTGAAGTAACACCTTCTGTACCTCGCCAATCGGTGCTGCACAACTCAATCCGGTGCTTATTACCTGAAAACTGTAGATAAAAATGTCTCCTGCCGATCAGTTTAAATTTCCCTCAGTAAAGAATATTCAAGCTTTGCAGCTGACGAGAGAACACCCCCCCCAACACACACACACACACACACACACACACACACACACACACACACACACACACAAACACACACACAGAACGCATAATGTTTTAACTGAATTGACAGTGACATGCCATGATAGCTTGACTGTTGTGCCTCACCTCTGCCTTGACAACCAGTGCAGGTGATTCCAGTCTGCTCCTCTTGTATGTCTGAGATACAACTCCATCCTCAAGGTCAAGGATGGATCGGAACTTTTCAGTTTCATTCTCATAGTCCTACAAAGAATAGGTAAACCAATAATCAAACCGGCATCTTTTTTTTGTTTTTCTGCACATTAAAGGTTGTGATGTCGTGGTAAAAGTCAACATTGACCGTGGAATACTTACTCTGACAGCTTGCTGGTAAAGCTGAGCATTTTTGGAGACGTTGTTCAAGTCAGACTCCTTTCTTGCAAGATCAGAGAGCAAGTTCTGTAGGCGACAGAGAATTTGCTTTAAGCTTTTTTTTTGTCTCTAGCAGAGCATGAATATGAGTATGTTTCTGCTCATTAGTCTCACCCTCTGATTCTTCAGCTTGGTTTCCACTTGTCTCGCGTCATCAGTTTCACGGGGCTCGTAGTTTGGCACGCGAGACAACCAGTTGTTCAGATTGTCGTAATCATTGCGGTAATTGTTGTACGCAATCTTTGCTCTCTGCAAGCTCTGAGACCTGAAACACACAGCAAGAGAGATCATCGTGTGGATCTTACATACAGGTCTGCGTGATGTGTTTCATTGTGGTGCTTTTTCCATGAGTTTTGATGCACAGACTTGTCCCTGTCCTGACCCTCTCACCTGGAGTCGAGCTGCTTGTTGAGGTTGTTGTAGCGCTTGTTGAGCTTCTCGACCTCCGCTTGCTGCTTCTCAATGTCGGGGCAGTGCTCTTGGAATTTGGTGGCCATGTTGTCGCAGCTGCCTTTGGCCAAGCGAAGGTTCTGCTCTGTGTCAGTGATAAGTGACCTCTTGGACCTCAGGTTTGATGCAGCATCCTGCCGGAGAAGCAAGAGAGACTCAGTAAATATATGTAGTAATATGTTCTTCAGGAAGATCCACCACCTAATAAAATTGTTGAATGTATGCAATAATTCCACTCATCTTATACTGTGTATCTGGTGATAAAGGCATTGTCTAACTTGCATACACAAGGGACATGGCTAGATTAACTAGTGAGGGGGCAGTGCAGCGACGAGGGAAGTGCAGGGTGGGAGTAAATGCAGATCTCTGCCGACAGCATCTCCCGGGTGGAATGTTTTCCAGATGTCTAGTTCCTAATGTTGAGCTGCCGCCATGCTATCTGCCCGAGAGTTCACCAGGGTGCACATCACAAATTATATGATGTCATCACAGCCACATTGGCATTTCTATTTTTTATTTTTCCGGTGCCCTCTTCTTGCTAGCTTTAAGCCAAAGAATCAATCTACATAATTTGTGCTCTGGTCACTACGACCTTGATCTTGTTATACAGCCTTGCTGTAAAATAATACAATAATGAAATACGAATCTTGAATTTTCACCCAAAATAAAGTGTCACATTTACTATAATTCCCCTTTTTTCAGTCAGTTTGGGACGTGATTGTAATGACTGCCGAAGCCAGCTTACTGCAAGTTCACGCTGTGTTTTCTCGAGGGACGACATGTCGGCTGGAGCCACCTCCTCCCTGGCCAGCCTGTTCTCAATGGTGGACAGAAAATTCTTGCCATTTTGAATGGAATTCTCCAGCTGGTTGGAATTCTTCAGTCTAAAACAGAGGTGAGCGCAGTTGTTGTTGTGAGCAGAAAAGCATTTCATTGTTCATGTGATTTGTACCCATTTAAAGCGATATAGAAACAGACATACATGAGGAATATTGCTCCAACAAGTTAAGATAAATATCAAGTCCCTTACTTCTCCTCAGAGCACTGAAGAAGCTGCTCAACTTTGGTGTACTTTTTGTTGGCTCCATCCACCTTGCTGTGGAGCTGAGGAGCGCTGGCACAATTTGGGTTTGAGACCAAGAAGTTCTTCGCTTCCTGCACTTTAGATGACTTCTCTGGCTCAATCTTCTTGACAGCGGTAGCAATGTCCTGAAGCGAAATGTGAGGGTTGGTGAATCTTTAAATGCGTAAATAGTCGATCTAAAATGTTGGAGCTAAATTGGGAGATTCGGTATGAAGACACAGCAGTGGAATGAAGCTGCGGTCATTACCTTCATATCCTGCAGGCGGTCGGAGCTGTCCTGCAGTGGCCTGCTCTGCTCCAGTGGTGGGCGCACTCGAGAATAAATAGCCTTTTCCTGTTTGTCCAGGTCACTGACAACCTTATCCAGACCAGCCATCAGCTGGCGGCACTGCTGCTCTTGCTTGTCTGGGGTCACACACAATCACACACAACATGATGAGCATCATCATCATCTGGCTTCATCCACTTATTCCACTGGCACAGAGTAACTGCTTTGAGGGGGGAGGGTTGTAAAACAAGTCCTCAGTGACTTCCACATATGATTACCAATAAAATCTTCAACAGCCAAGTTTTATTTTGGGCCAAATTATTGAAAGATTTCATACACGTCATTCACAGCAGAATAGAAACACTTAAATAGTTTAGGTTGAAGCTGTAAAAATTCATAATTTAATAAGGAATAGTCTATAAACGTGATCTACAAACATGATTTGGATGGCCATTAAAAATAAGCACCTCATGTTTATAAACCTTTACAATTATCATGAAGCGTAATCAACTATTCATTTACCATTTATTAATGATTATAATACCAAATCAAATTGTCAAATTACAGAAAACAAATAAATCAAGTTGTTTGACTGTGCGTACATGACAAGTTTCCTGAGATCTGCACCCAGCAGAATTTGCGCAGTGTCCTGTACCTGTAGCTGTGCCGGTCCCACTCGCCTTCCTCAGCTCATCATAGCGTTTCTGCAGAACTCCCTTGCTGCTTGCCATTTTTTGCTTGATGGCTTTCTGCTGGCTGGCCATGCTGCACGGGCACAATACAGTGCAAGTTATTACTACTATAACATCACGAGAATAAAATCCAATTGGGTTTGTCATCCAGTGAATGTAGTTCTTGCACACACGTATACATGTCCGTACGCACTCACTTGTCAGCGATGGCCACTGCCTCGGGGTCAGTGGGGGGGATCATGAAGCAGACGGCTGGAGCTGTGTATTTACGTCCATGCGTATCCTTCACGTCCCATTTGTTCCCATTGTTCCGGAGCAGAGTGTACCTCTCCCCACGCAGAATCTGCCCCTGTACACATTCAAACAACACACACACACACACACACAGATTGGTTGGTTAACAGATTAATAACCAAAGAGAGACATAAATGAGGTCAAGAGAAGACACACACACGAAGAGGTTTGGTTCACAGGCTCTACAGTCCAAGTTCAGACCTCTTCAAATTCCCTGTGTACTGATCCTCAGGGATTTGAAACAACATCCTGAAAGTCTGCGTCTGGGCTGCTCTCTACTGAAGGGATTTGAATACATTATGCCACAAAACCCTCAAGTTACAGGCCTGGTATTTAGAAAAGGTAAAGCAAAGGGAGAGTGCTGAGTCATTCACTCTGATAGCAGGGAACATCCTGGGATTAGAGCACTGACAGCCAGTGACAGAGAAGGAACAACATTAAATAAAGGATAAGATAAAAATGGGGTCACTGCTGAACAGAGAGACAATCAGGAGAAAGCTTCCTAAGAGGAAATACACAATACGTCTTCTGAGACAGTCCGAGACAGCTAAAACTCTGTGTGATGATAACCTGCACTGTATCTTCACACAGACCAGCTCACAATGTCACTTGCTTTTGACTGCAGATCAAACCTATCAAGCAGATGAACAGTAACTCCCGTGCTGTTGTACTGAGAGGCGACAGCATCACTATTTCATGACTGTGTAATCGTCTGACCAAATAAAGACACATATTAATGACAACAGGTCTATCAAATGACCGGCTCTATCAATATTTCACAAAGGGATAAAGGGGACAAAAAAGTTGTCCTGTCAACTCGACTGCCATGTCCCCAACCCTGCCCGGCCTATATGGTAGCAATTTTCAAGAGGTCCGGTTTTGCCTGCACACAAGCCATCATGTGGTTGGCAATTTCAGCAAAAAACTTCAAAAAGCTCATTTTGGAGTTTGGAGAATGCTGCAAAATTACAGCAATATTAACTATTCTTGAGAATTTCTCTAAAGATGAGCCGATTTTAGCTAAATAACTGGGTCCAATAGGGCAGACGCGTTGTGAAATTCTGTTTTTACCTGTCTGCTTTTCAGAGAATAAAAGGACTGGAATGCTTTTTATACTTGTGATTCATGGCGTCCACTGCAGTGAATACAATATATTAAAAAGAATACTGGCGTGATTTTTCAGTTAATTAAATGTAATAACAAATTATTATTATTAGTTATTTAGTTAAGTCCAGTTTACGTGCTGTTAACTGCTCTATGACTAAACCAAATCTTAGCTTAAACAAATCCTTATGGGTGTAACGCAGCATTAGTGTCACATGCTGGTCTACACTTCTTTAGGGGAATCACTGAAGCCTCATACTTGGAAATAAAGCTGTGTGTTTTTTTTTTAGGCTTAAAAATAATGTTGAGAGTTTAATCAAAGAATGAATGAATGAATGAATGAATGATAATTGTTTTTTGATAATTGTTTTTTGGTTTCTCACATTTAAACACCAACAACAAATGCCGAGTCACTCAATAAGCGTTCGTATCATCTTTCTTGAACGTGTTTCTACGTACATCTTCTGTGTCGTATTCGCACAGGGCCTCCACTGGCAGCAGCTTCTGGGGGGTCTCCCGCCGGTACTTCAGAGGCACGACCTGCAGGCTGCGCTTCTGAAGAGCACTGACCCGCTCATCAAAGTGGTTCATGGCTTTGGCTTGGTCCTACATACACGAACGCAAACACACAGAAAAATATATTTCACGGTGCTGTAGAAGGAGCTGGTGGTTAGAGAGTCAGCAGATAAAGGAAAACTCACATCTAACTCCTGGATCAGACCCTCCATCTGATACACATCTTTAAACTCCGGGTCGTACTTCTGGCTAACATCTTTCTCCAGCCGCTTCAGCAGGTCCTGGGTGTCCCGAGCCTCCTTGTGGAACTGCAAACACACACACACACACACACAGATGCACACACAGAAACGGATGAGCTTTACATGTTTAAATGTGTGTTGGAGTGCGCAGGAGTGCTCGGCTGTCGTGCGAGTCTCACCTTGTGGTACTCATCCATCTGCTTGAGATGGTTCTCCTCACAGATGAGCAGGTTCAAGTACTCCTTCCAGTCAGCATGGACTGCCTCCATATGAGCCTGACAGACAATAATGTTTGTGGGAATTGGTAAAAATGAAGTTAGGTAATATTTAAAGTACAACACATGCATTTATGGTCTGTTCTACACCCCCACCTCACCCAGTTGACTTCATTGATGATCGCTTACCGAAATGACGTTCTTCCCCGGATGGTCAGAGGCGATCAGCTTCTCCCCGTCGTCATTCAGCTTGGTGATGGTGGCCTCCTTGGACTCAAGACACTTGCTGATGAAGTTCTGTTGGGGTGAGACAGATGCGCTGAGTTCACCGGAAATCGGGTTTGATTTTCTTGGCCGTGTCCATCTTCGTATGCATTGATTCAAAATGTATATACGCAGTGTGTGTGTGTGTGTGTGTGTGTGTGTGTGGCCACCCCCTCAGCTACCTCATACTGCCTCTGGCGGGCGGGGTAGCCCAGGTTGGCGTCGCTCCAGTCGTAGTTGAGCCTCTCCTCGGCCTGCTGGTCCATCCAGTACAGCTCATTGGTGCAGCGCTGCATGTAGTCCCGCAGGCTCAGCAGGTTGCGCTGACGAGCGGTGGAACTGGCCTAATCGAGGGAAAAATGGAAAAACTTAAACAACCATAATGATTTTCAAACATAATGGCACGCAAGAACCAGTTTATAATATATGAAAACACACAAAGTGTAGACATACAGCTGAAGGCTTGAAGAGTGAATGTATGCGTATGTGTGTGTGTGTGTGTGTGTGTGTGCGTGTGTGTGTTTGGGGGGTTTATTACCAGCAATTTGCTGTACTTCATCTGGAGGCCACTGACGTATTCCTGTAGAAACAGAGCAAACAGGGAGAGTGAGAACAAGACAAACAAGACGAGGCTCATGTGAGTTATTTATGATGGAGAAAACTTTCACTTTGTTTTGTACATCACTGCTAAAACTGATGGCTATGTTAAGCAATATTTACAACAAGTAGTCCTCATCAAGCAATCTGGTCAACTCGACATTAAGAACAAACTCAAATTCGTATGATGGCACGATGACGTGTATGTATATACATATATACATACGTACGTCTTTCATTTGGTTGTTAATCGCAATTTGTTTTCAATCTAAACGATATTAAAAGAAAAGTTTGAACAACTGAAACATATCCAACTGAACCACTCATATAAATGAACTAATACAGTTTCACAATCATTACCACTCATGAAACTCGAACACTGTTTGTTTTTCTGATCTTACCTTGTCTCCACTGGTGGAGATGTGTGGGGCCAGAGCCTCCACCTCACTGTGGAAGATGTTGTGCTCCTCCACCTCGTTCTCCACAGACGGCAGGTCCTCTCCAAAGCATTTATTGTTCAGGTTGGCCTGGTCAGGGAGACAAAAACAAGACATCTTGGTCCACTCCATCGTGTTGATATGTTTGTACTTAACTTGGTCTGGCTGTAATTCTAGCACACTTTTGAACTGTTTACCCACAGATGAAATTAAATGTTCATAATGTTACGGCTGAAGGCTTCCAGAATGAAAAATATGCAATCCACATAAGTTAATACATGTAATGCACTGCATTGTATCTCCTGTGAATGAATCAATTTAACTCATTGTTTCAGTCACTTTGGGGCAGAGGAACAAGTTAAACACTAAACCTTAGACAGTGTATCACCTAATGCGAGAGCAAACAGTTTCCTATTCGAAAATCTTGCATACACAGAGCAGCATTTTTTTATTATGTCCAGCAGATGAATGTAGGTCAAACATTGCTCGGTCTCCTCAAACTCCTGAGAAAAATATCTGTCAAGTTAAAATTCAAGGCAATGAGCTAAAACGACCTAATTAGGGAGCCGAGGGGCAAAGACGCAGCCTAAACTGCAACATCCTCAGTTTGGGTTCGGCTGCCGGCATTCATCGTGTACATCATGTTCTCAAAAAATATAATACAACTTATGTCAACACACTAAACTATTAATATCAAGATGTATTCCGATATGGTTCCAGCAACACGTCAACCAGCATCAACAACTTGTGTGTGTGATCTTTGTCAGGTGCACAGTTGCAACCCTGTGACATGAGTCCTACCAGTTTATCGTCCATCATGGTGCCCCAGTTGATGCTGGGCTTCCCCTCAGTCCGGCTCAGGTGGTAGATATGGTCATGGTCCTCTCTCAGCTTCATCACTCTGTCACGCAGCTGCTTCATGCTGAGCACACGCACATAGTAGGTTAAATATTTTGTCGCGCAGCACAGTATTGCCTTTAAGCACTAGTAGAAGGCCAGGAGCAAGAGAGCGTGTGACTCACTCTTGTTCTATCATCTCGGCCTGTGGATGCTGGAGGCGCTTTGCCTCGACGGCGTCCTCGTCCAGGCCAGTGAGCAGCTCCAGAGAGTTGAGGATTCGCTTGTTGGTGTCATCCTGATACAGCGTCGGCTTCCCCTCATTAATCTTACTCACATCCTGGAGCAAAAACACACTGGGGGGTAAGCTGGGCAGCGTTTAGCTAAGACGGGGATTTCCTCAACTAAAACCAGGCAGTCAGTTAAAAGCCAGGTATCAGCTGTACCTGATGTAAAATGTCCAGGGTGTAGCTAAGCATGTTTTGCATTTCTATTACTTAGTCTGATAAAGTCAATATACATTCAAATGTTGTTTCAGTTACTGCAGGTTTGCGTGTGATAATGTCTTGTGCAGTAATGTACAAGTGCCTCATGATGGCAGTAGCTGCATTTGAAATATTTTCTGTGAAGTGTGCAAGTCACAGAAGTTCACGGTCCTGCAAATGTTTCATTATACAAGCAAGAATTGAGGGATTTCATGTACTGAAACGCTTTTAATTTGAAATGGAGAAAAAAAACAAAGGGCCTTCTTTGACCAAATGCTCTTGTCAACCCGAGTTAATTGGAAAAAACTTCACTCGGAGACTGAAGCACAACACAGAGGTTTGGAGAGATATCTGTTGTCCTCCACACACACTTCCCCATGCTTAAGGGTTAAATGAATACAGTTGATATTTGACTGAAATCAGAACACACAACTCTTACTTGCTCTTGCTACAGTATGTTGCTATTTGCAAAGCTTCTTACTTGTATTCTGACTAAAAATCCTAATTTCAATCATGTTTAAAATCTTTGAACTCTGGTTGAGCATTTACCATCTGGATGCAGAGGGTGGGTTCTCTTTGTACTGCTTGGTTTCATGGAAAATCTCGAGCCCAAAGATATCACGTATTTTTTCCCAGAGGTACAGTTAATATATCAGATTTTGAAAATCAATATAGCAGCGAACAACATTTACGTTTGCCATGTAAAGATATAGTGGAGTAATGGTGTCCTGAGTAGGATGCATGTTAGCATTGGTGAGCAATTCTAGAGAGAGACAGCTGATTGTTAAGTTTCATTGCCAGGTCTTTATGTACTGGCACTCGAGGTAGGTGGCATCTGCATTTACATCCTGGGAATGAGATTTACCAATCAACAATCTTTCTTTCTCCACACTATATGGAGATTGTCAGCATAAACATCTCTGAGGCCTTGAAGACGGCTTCATCCCATCGTACCTTGTTGAGGTTCTGCTCGACGTCGTAGATGTTCTTCTGCACTTTATCAGCATTCTTTTGCAGTTTCTCGATCAGAGCGCTCAGTTCTGTTGAGGGAGCCCTGGAAGACAGATACGGAGGGGTGAATTTTCCCACGTCCATTATCATTAGAGGTAACAGCCACAGCTGCTCCATTTAAGGATATGAACACAACGATGTCGATGAAAGTGTCGCTCAGTTCAGAGGAGCTGTTGCTTTAATGGTCAGCTAGGACCGTATACCATGTGCATTATGTAACATTTGAAAATACCAACTCATGCCTCATACTCATACTATTATAATGAATTGATTTGTTGATCTTCTGGTTCCTGCTTTTCAAGTGATGAAGAATTTTCTGTTATACATTTTTGTGAATTTCATATATGTGTATATTTTTTATATGTTTTAATTTTTCAGACTTTAGGTTGAAAAAAAAAATCAAGAAATTTAAAGATGTCTGCTAGAATCTAAGGATCAATATTAACAAAAAATAAATAAATAAATAAATAAATAAAAAATCACTGACAATGAAGTTGCCCTGGACAGGTGTCTAAACCAATGAACGTAATGGTTTCTCATCTTCGTATGTTTAAAAACTTAAATCATTAAACCCCATTTATTTAACAAATTTATTTAACAGGGACAATACACACAACATTGCCACAGACAATGGGAAAATGTGATGCATATAAGACGTCTAGCTTCAGCTGATTTGCAGTCTTTGTCCCTGATCAGGCTTTAGAATAGAATAAAATATTCATCTTATTATCGTGTTTGATGTCAAAACAACATATTACCAAGACTGAGGTTGGCAAAATACACAGATTCTCTGAGGATAAATATTATTAGTAAAGAGCAGCGAGCATTCATTTTAGCTTGTAACTTCTCATATTAGTCAGCAGTTAAATGAAAAGCATCAACAGGAGGTCGTTTCATCCAATGTTAACTGAGTTACTGGTTGACAGAGCAAGATTATACTTGTTTAATGCTGTGCAGTCGGTGTCAGGATTTAACCAAAGGCTATTTGTGAGAGAGGAGCATCACTCATCATCACTTCCATGATAATCAGTTAAACTTTCTTTCATATCAGATCATAAATGTATGCTTAGAAATGTGTCAGACACCTGTTCAATCAACACTTAGGCAACTATGTTAGAGGACTCTTCTGATTGGGATCAAGGCCAAAAAGCTTGATCAGGACATCCTTAATATTCACAGTGTAATTTCATCTGAGCAGTACTTTTAACTCCACTGTGATATATACTGTACATGATATCTGTGTACAGTAACAGCTGTGAGCTAGTTCTATGACTAGCAATTAGTTGATGAGTCATAACCTGCTTCTATTCAACGTTTCCTCTGGGATCTTCATACCAGGATGATGACTCATTGTGTTTTCCTGACAAGCATAATAAATACCAGCATTGGATCTGACCGACTGGATGAAAATGAACACAAGTCTATAATAACAATACACAACTGAAGACAGGAAACTCATCTTACATCAGACAGCTGAAGTAAAGAAAACTCCCCCAGCAGGTTTTTGCCTCATATCATGCAGCAGACACACCTCGTCCAATCACTGCCATAGCCACCACTCACTGCAATGTGTGCCAAAGTGCATGTTCAAATGTACAGACCATAATAGTGTTAATATGGAGCACTGGAACCAACTGTCTGTGAGATCTGCCTTTATTCTTTAACTGCCTCAGGAGCAGGTTGGCACCAGGGCCGGCCTGATATCAACACTGCCCATTTCACTGGCTGCGGTGTGTGTATGTGTGTTTGTGTACATGCACGTGTGTTTGTGTGTGTGTTCGTCTGTGGGTTGGTGACGGACGCAGAGCAAAAACATTCCATGTCTATCAACTCACATCTACCATCCATCTCCTCGTCTCCTGCTCATTTACTCCTATTCACCACCTGTACATAGGTTACGTAACGCCCGCAGAACGCAAACTTTAATTTCAAAGTGCCTGCTGGTTTTGATAAAAGGGTTATTTATGTCAGAACAAGTCTGAACTGGTGAGCACTGCAGAATTCTGCAGAAGCAGCTTGTCGTTCGACTGTTGAAGTTCCTAATGAAAAACACCCTGAGGGGGTTTTCTGTCAAACTTGCTCACGGTAGCAAACACGTTGTCTTCTCTGGCTGCGGCCCCCAGTCCGACAGGTCCTTGTTTAAGCACAACCCCTCTATCCTTGGCTTTCAGAGTTGAGATGTTGTTCAGAACTGACAAAAACTATCTGTGCCTCGGTGGAGTGCTGGCATTCCCGCTGACTCCATAAGTCAAAATAGTTATTTTTGTTGATTATCTGAATATTTCTTTTAAAATTGTAATTCAAGCAACTGAGAGCGATGCTGCAGCGGTAGTCCCTGGTCTACTATGTATGCTGTGCTCCAAATGTGTTGTCAGAGAATTTCAAGGGAGGCCCGCTGGCTTTGTGTCAATGTTTTGAGTGTGGTTATGTTGATTCTGGGAAGGAACTGGCACTGGAGAGCTAGCTTGAGAAACACAACTCAGATGTTTCCATGGGGAGAGGGTCAAATTGGAACCAGAACGTTTCAGGATGATGTCACAGAGGGTGTGGAGGGCTGCTGCTGTCAGCGGAGCCCTGCTCAGCTGACCGCTCCTCATCCATATGTTGCTCACGGTACATGGACAGATTATGAGGCCAATGCTTATGTCTTAATAGCAAAACCAAGACACTGAAAATGACAGAGCTGGATCTGTTAGAGTTTTTTTGCATCTCTTTGTGGTCCGTATACAACTCTGGTGGTCCTTTTAACTGCTTGAGCCCCTGAGTCTGTGCATAGTAGGCCTTTTCAGTAATCCGGTCATGTCTAGATAAGAAAAGGAGATATATAGGAGATATATTCACAAAAAGTAGCTGCCATTTACTGTCTCATACCCAACTTTCTATAAAGAGATTTTAAGTTTAGAACCTTGTGTTAACTTATGAGACAGCTGGATGATCACGTGATCATGCGATCTTGCAAATCCATCCTGCGTTTGTCTTAAAGCTATACATTTGGGGAAGACCACACAGTCATCAAACCAATCAATGCCCTATGAGCGTGGGTGTACGGGCGTGGTTTAGGTGTGAAAACCAGTTGGAGAAGTCGCTGTTCGTTCGAAAAGAACATTGACGGCTCCTCAAGAGGTCACCATAGCTGCCACAGCATCAGTTATATCAGAACTGGAGAGTATATTTCATTGAAATTTGAAATGTAATTCAACTTCACTCTTCTCTTAACGAGCTTCAGTAAGAGTTTGAGTTACCAACCGGCTCCACTGGTGGTAGTGCTCTCTTACTGTTGGTCTGACTGTTTAAAGTTATCCTGTGAAAGACATCGACGGACAAATGGCTCGTCCAATCAGCTGCCATCCAAGTGCCTGTCGTTTTCCAAACAGTCTCTAGTGGCGCCATTCCAACTGGCATGTCAAAATTTTGCAACAGGCCCAAACTAGCATTACACCTTATTCCTGTTTCGATGCAAAGATAGGTACTAATCCCCAGCTCTGAGATGTTGGTGATCCGGCCATCTTTGGATCTCCTGCTTCAAATCTAAGCTGCCATTAGCCCGCTTCACACTTCACACAGGACAGTTTGCCGGATATCACAGCGCTCTTCATTATATTCTTTTCACATGCACCAACTGAAACCTGAATATGAACAGCAGCGTTTATTCAGATTTCCACCGCTATCTGTTGGTGTTAAACAGTCTGTTGTTAAACAGTCATTACAACGATGCCTTATCTTTCCTATGGCATCCTCACTGTTGCCTGATGAGTGGAAACCAGCACAGATACAAAACTGCAAATAAATCGGTGAACTTCTTTAACTAGGCATCTTAAAAATAAATCTACTGCCGGTGCATCAGTCCTATGGAGGCAGATAGAAGATTCAGGTATGACAGTGGGAGGAGCACAGCGCACACTGGGGGATTACTATCTGCACAGAAGATTAGTCTGTCTGTTGGTATTAGACACCAAAGGTTGTTATTTTTGTGGGCCCCCGACCCCGTAGTGCCTGTTGACTGACAAGGAGCATGATGTGCTCCACTGTGTTCAAAGGCAGGTTGAAGACGGGACATTTGGTTGAAATGAAAATGAGCAGGCTGGAGATAAGGATTTCATGGACCCACTTCAGCCTCACCATTACACTTTATCACTTCCAGGCTTGGTGGAGGAACATTATGGGAGAGGCTGCAAGCAGTTCCTCACACATTGTCTTTCAAAGGAGGACAGCCCAACACTTATCCAACCAGTTACGGCGACTTCGCTCCGCTGCCTATCAACCACACCCTCACTTGACTTCAAGCACACTTTTTGCATTCGAGTTTACAATTGTGAATGTATCTACGTTTCAGTCTTAAACACAGTTCTTGCAGACACCAGCACATCACATCCTGATAAATAAGACACAGGTCAAACATGAGAGAGCTCGTGTTTGATTGACGGCCAACTTTTAGTAATTTACTAGTCTGCATCCAGTTCCGCCCCTCTGGTTCCACCTTATTCTCTTGGTCAGAACACACACCATACTCCATTTAAAAAAATACTAAATATAACTGACTTTGCCTTTCCGCGAATATTAACCATGTTTTATCTGAAGTGTTTGGTGTTTTCTGAAGCTATTTTATTTTATGTTTAATTCGGGAAGTATGCAATTCACCTAGCATTAATTCATTTACAGTTTCATTTATTGAACACACTGTCTACAGCATTCTATCCAGTACCACAGTGTACTTTGATGGAAGGTGGATTATAAGTTATGTTACTAATGTTAAAGATCAAGACAAACTGAGGGATCCAGTCAGTGCAGGTGATACAGGAAGGTAAAAGACAGTACAGTGGAATTCCGTAGGATTCGAGACTCAGGTGAACCATGTCCAGAAGAAGAGTGCCACAGCTTGTTGTAAAAGAAAAGAAAGTGTACTTACGTTGTCTTTGGCTGCGTTATAGCCGTGGACTTGGTCCTTTTCTTAAACATGGTGACAGGTCACCCGTCAGCGGACTCCGACAAGAAAACAATCCCTGCAGGACAGGTGGACCTCAGCTGAGTGTGAGTGAGCGTGTGTGTGTGTGTGTCCTCTGTTCGCTCCGGTGTGTGTGTGTGTCCCGTGTCAAGATTCCACACCTACTTTTCAATGTCAGATCCTCCCCTTCACACACACACACACACACACACAGGCACAGCGCCACCGGGCTCATCATCCGGAACGTTCACTTTTTTTTTCTCCTCACGCCCAACCTGTGTACCTGTGAGACGGCAGAGGACAGGCCCCGCCCCTCACGCAGCCTCCCAGGCGTTCACACACACACACACGCATGCACGCGCAAGTAAATACTCACACATCCATTACATAACTTCATGCAAATCCACAATATTCACATAACCACTGATGCTGACAAACATGCAGCAGTGTTACATAGGATGTCCTGATGGAGACGAACTTTATAATCGCATTATTACGGCGCAGCAATTCAAAGTGCACAACTATGTGAAAAAGGGTGTGACAGCGTGTGTGTTCCTTATCAGTTCCGGTTTATGAAGTGAATTATTTTGTGTAGTGTAACAGCTTCATAGATGGAGCTGTTGTTGTAGACAACAGGGAAACAAAGACAATAAAAAAAGGAGCACAGCATAAAGAAGTTTGAATATAAATCAAGTATTAGGTCCATAGACCGAGATGGACACACCCACAGTCAAAGTCTGTGTGTGTTTGCCCGTGCGTGTGGGTGCGCGCGTCGTCGGTGTGTGTGGGTGGGTGAGCTGCTTTGTAGCTTGGGGGGGTGTGGCAGCAAGGACGACACTGGCTGAACCAGTCAGACTCGACAGTGTCCTCCTTTCATGTTAATGCTCTCTCTCTCTCTCTCTCTCTCTCTCTCTTTCTCTCTCTCTCTCACTTTGTTTGTGTGTGTGAGTGTGTGTGTGTGTCTGTCAGTGTAAGGTGTGTTACAGTGATACTCCAGAATTTCCACCAAACTAGCTGGATTAGAGAGAGAAAGAAAAGACATCGAAGCAGACACCAAACACCAACAGAGACCTGATGACTAAGTGTTTGGGCATTTGAAAATACATCGATCTATACTAACGCTTTCTGACCTGTAACTCACCAAAACATTCTGGACTGCAGTCAATTGTGTCACTAGCAGGAATGTGGAATTACAGTGGAAATGACCCATACAAATAGTAAAGTAGTAACATTCAAACTCAGAATGATAATATCTACAATTTTAATGAGGTAATGATACTCACTCAGAATGAAGTGAATTGTTCTTAGAGGAAAATTAGGGTCTCAGAGCACTGTTTGACGCTAGAAAGGTGGCAGGGTCCACCACATATAAACAAACTAAAACAATATAAATGATGTTGTTCTTACGGTCAATTTAATTCAGCCATGAAAACATAAAGAGTTTGTTTATATAGACATAAAAAAATGAGCCAATGAACGTCTTTCTCATTAAAACGTCTTCCCCAAAACTACATATTGCACCGTTAAAGTGTACCTAGTAGTAACAATCAAACAATAGAACAAGGATGACGCAGAGAAAAAGTAGGCTCGGCTGCAGAGATGAGGGCAGAGGATAGACCAGAGCAGACAGGAGGAGATGGCCTGTGACTGATTTAAGACTGAAACGACGATGATGAGGATGATGACTGCACTTGAGTGAATGTGCTTGATAACATTGCATGGTTACATACGCTGCTCACTTACACATACCAAACCCAAAACCAGTCACTTGTAGTCATGTGCTGTAAGTTAGTGGTGTTCTTGTTGCAGTCGAGGGAAGTTGACATCAACACTCGGTGGGAGAACCAGCAAACAGCACGGGGTCATTCTGCAGAAAACATGCTTGCCCCAACAAAACTGTCACCTGGCAACAAGAGATGTGCACATTCCTGGTCAATTACTTTGTAAAAAAAAAAAAAGGAGAAAAAAAAAGATGTCAAAAAGATAAAACTGTTGCCAGTCATCCATGCAACATCACACCTGCTTCGTCTTTGTTACTGTGGGAAAATCAAAGCTCTTCAAGTATAAGCAAGAACAATATGCATGACTTGTTGCCAGGCATCAGTTAAACTCTTGGAGAGAGGGGTTGGTTCATCTTCTGGCTCACTAAGTTAGCCCTAATTAAAAAAAAAAAAGAAGAAAAAAAGTTTAAACTTTTAAACTTAAAGTTTAAAAAAGTGTCAACTTTCAACATCTGTGAAAACGTTGTACTCCCATTGGTCATACAAAAACTTGGAAAGCGAGTCAAGTGGTAAATGAATGGGTCAGCTCAGTCATCTTTTCAGGATTCTGCTCCATGTGTCTATTTGTCCACTTAGAGCACATAAATCTACATCGGCCTACCAGCTCTGTGAAAGCTCTTCTGAGTGTAATATCCCATTCACTGAAAACATATACTGTACATGTTTTTGTGAAATACTGATTTATCACAAAACTAAACATTTCAAAAAAAGTATAAAGTTCAGTGCAGTGTGTCTGATATGACCTTTAAAACTCGACTTCCAGGTTACTACTACAACTACTGCATTTAATAACTATGAAGTTGAAATTAAAGTCTTGGCAGATTTAGCTGGAAGAGCGCTGGTGAAGATATTGGATGTTCCACTTACTCTCAAATGTACCATGTATGTGTCTCTCCTATATTAAATAACACTTCAGGGAGATAAAGAATGAATAATAGCAGGCTCTAGACAGTAGAGAGCTACATGTGGTTTCTCAGGTGTAGATTTATCCCTGTGGCTGTTCAGGGTGATACGGGCTGGATTCCTGGTTCAATAAGCAAAATAAGATTGTGGAATCGTTTGTTGATATGTCAGTAAACAGGGTCAGTAAGAAGGTTTTTTTTTTTTTTTGGGTGAATTGCGTAATTCTCCATGGACCTCAGAGACTCGTGCTATTGTTGAAGAGGTTGATTTATATTTTATGTCTTGTAGCAGTTTATCTTGTAACACTAGCATAACTAGAGGAAAGTTTCTTGCTAGGTTTTAAGGAAATGGCTCAGTGATATTTTGTTGAGACCAAAGTTACAGACATTTATTCAGAACAAGCATTTGTATGGCACCGAACAGTGTGTTACAGCAAACTTGTCAAGGAGTCAGAGGTCTGTGGTTGCACAGCTGAGAACAGAATTCCTCCTCTGGCCTGTGAAGTTCACAGATTCAAAAATATCCAGGTAGACAACAGCAAATTATTTTCATTTTGATAATGATGTCCTGTCTGAGTTTGGCCCATTATTTGTGCATGACACAATAATGAAATCAATCAATCAATCAACCAATCAACTACAGGTAGTACCTGTAGCAACACATCTATCTACACATCTACTTTGTCTTGTTGTTGTTGACCTGTGTGAGCACATGAAATGTTAGTCCTTTGTGACTTAAATCTTTTCAGAGGACAGTGAAGTGCTCTCCAAACACGGTCATTCTTTCTTCCCCTCTGGTGGAATGAAGCAGTGTCATTCAACATCTGGGCTGACGGCCATGATCTGTCAACCATCGGAGGAAAGGCTGATATTAACTGGAAGGAAGAGCTGAAACAACAAGTCAAGTGTGTGATAGCACACAATAGTGTGTGTGTGTGTGTGTGTGTGTGTGTGTGTGTGTGTGTGTGTGTGTGTGTGTGTGTGTGTGTGTGTTTCCATGTTCCCATATCTAGTTTCAGAAACCCAGTGCTGACTGAGTTCTATCTCCTCCATGGCTCATTGCATGAAAACAGCAAAACCTTTCTGCAGGTGCCAAATGGGAATAGTACTACAGAAGGATGTTTTTGTTAGTGAATCACAGAGAGACTTTGCATTTAAAGACAATAACACAAATCACAAATTAACAAATAAATACTTAATGTTCATAGAAATTGCCTTTAAAGGCAATGAAACCAAAAGCAAGAAAATAAATAGTTATTCTAGGATTTCATAAAAAGTGTTTAGGGCCCTGCTGATTCGGCAGGTAGAGCTTTAAGAGGAATCATTCATAAAGTTTTCGAACGTTCTTCCAGTTACCTGAAGGAATCATGGGAGTTGAGGAAAAAAGCTCTTAATCAAGGAACGGCAGGCAGAGGAATGACAAGTTTGTTGAATACAATTCTCACTGATGGTCCACTTGGTTTTGCTCATATCCAGCTGGAGGATAATAACATCTGCCAAATTAATTACATTTGCACACAATGCTTCATACAGTTAGACTGTAATAATGTCAGATCCTACTGAACAGACAGTTTTGTTGTGTTAAAGCCTTTATCTGACCAGCCTATCTCATGTCATGTCATCTGAGGCAAACAGTGATATCATGCAGAGGTGAGAACAACCACATCTCCACTACATTCCTCCACTGATACGCAGGTGAGGGTCACTGGATCTGATGGATCAATGAAGGCTACAGTCCGAGCTCTGCTTAAACATTAACATCAGACCAAACCCTTCCTGCAAACATACCTGAGGCTCACAACGTAACATGAATCTCCATCTGTCCCTGGATTACAACACTCTGACCGGTGGGTTGGTTTATTCATGTGTCCACTTCCTCTGGACTATTTGGAAAATGTTTTACATCAGCGTTTAATCAATCAGAATTTAGGTAGAAAAAGACTCATACTACATATAAATCAAGTGTTTTATGAGAGGAGCACAATAGACTAATTCTCTCAAAAGCTCCCTTTAACTTTTTTATATGCGGTGAAATACGCACAGCTTGGGCCTTTGGTGTTGGTGGCCGTAGTTGTTGCAGTGTGTCACTAGTTGTCGGTATTCGGCCTACGCAGACTGTTTTCCCTATTCCAGTGTGTGTAGTCCCGCGGTGTTGAAAATATACTGTCTGGGATTGACCTATTTGCTGTGGTTTCATCTTATTTTTTTTGCCTCTGCGTCATTGTTGGTCACTTGCAAATTTTGACAGACATGTTCTCGAGTCGCAAGAGTGGTGCAACGGTTTGTATATCCGCAGTCCTGAGCCTAACCGTTTTCCCTTTCTGTACGACGGATACGGACTAGCGCCACCTGGTGCTATGGAGAGTTATCTCATCTTTGGCAGGCGCAGAACATTGGCT